>CM053784.1:223273079-223493079 GCA_028749045.1 Cupressus sempervirens
GATGATGATTTGGGATCTTTATATTTAATTCCTAATTATGTTGGGGAATATAAAAGTCCAACTTTAGAATCTAAGCATGTTGAATCCAATCTATCAATATGCTTGAGGTTCAATATTACTCAGAGGGGGAGCGAATCAATAATCTATCATATTCAAAACTTTCACCAACTTAATCAAACAAAAATCAACCAAAAAATATCTTAACCATTCATCACATCCATGCAATGTAAACTTGTACAACTATAAGTAAGATAACTTATAAAACATCCACACAAGTAACACAAAGGTGCTGCCAATATTTTTCATGCAAAAACCCTTCATCAAGGGGAAATAATACAATGAGAATTAGTACCCACAAATATTTTGACTCTTTTGAAATGTAACCAATTAAAGGTTTTTTCATGTGAGGAGCTTACAATAATGCCCTATTAGGAGAAAACCTCCTTAAGAGTCACCTAGTTAATGGATTTGGCTCTAGATAACAAAGTCACTACCAAGAGCTTTAATCTCTTAGGAGTAACCTCTTTCATGGATTTTTAACTCAAGCTATCGATCCACCCAATTAAGAAAAATAATCTTTATCCTTGTTAGAACCTTGTTCACCCTCTTAAGAGTGACTCAATTAAGGGATTTATACTTGAGAATGTGATAGAATTCAACAAGGAAAGTGATTTGGGTATATACCTTCTCAATTTCTTCTATAGGCCCAATTTAGCTCAACATTTGTTTCTAATTGTAGGAATTCAACTATTGACTTGACCATACACACACCATCAATGCTGATCACACTTGCAACTATAATACTGTCATATAAATACACTTTTCGATCTCTATGGTGGCCACCACCTTAACCAAAACATTTTACACTTGAATTTTACTTTAGGCTACCAAAACCATATTACCAAATCCTAATATATCATTTACCAAATCCATACAATCATCAGTTTGAACAAAAAAATGATTTGAAAAAGAACATCTGGCCTTTTGCACTTTTTCCAATGAATACGCATGACTTCAAGAAATTTTATCATTATGAAAAATTTATCACCAACCCATCATAACCCATTTATACAATATTATTTCCAAGACATCACTTAAATTTACATCATGAAAGATATATCAAAGTCAGCCCAAACACTACTAGTTGAGGATCAAACATAAATTATTCTAAGTGTTCATGCACTTTCTCCTAAGCATACTTCAACCAATCCGAAACATTCCTTCCTATAAATCAAATCATGTGTGACTATAACACTTATCTTAAAACTAAGTATAGATAATAGATTGTAAGTTAGAACTTCTGGATGATCATAGATTTGATAGACCAATCAAATCATTCACAGGCTATCACTAATTATTCAACTGGATTACATTGTCACACTTCAATCTATCATAACTTTATTCCTACTTGTATGTAGTACATTAAATTACACATAGATCATCATGAGAGATTTATGGGTATCCCATTCCAACCATACACTACAACTCAACACTGGAATCAACTACAAAATAGATTTCTATTCAGCAGCGACTACAAAAATGCTCCTGATAAACTATCATCCAACAATCTTCAAGTTGACATCAATGAAAATACAATAAGTGACCATTAAACATGTGCACTAAAACACCTCTTCAACACAATCTACATTAGTTGTGCAACAATCTCCCCATTTGGCATTGATGGAAACACCAACTATTGAGATTGGAGGAGATTGTTAGCAATGTGGGAGATTGTTAATATGGAAGATGTGTTTTATTAATGATAGATTTTTCATTGATGTCAACATGTGTTTTGTGGTTGCAGACAAACTCAAATCCTCTATATTTTAAGTAATTGATTAGTACAATAAAAATAATGTTTATCAATCCTAAGCAGGAAAGCATGATTTTGTGTTGCAAGTTGAGTGTAGACATTATGTCTATGGTCATAGTATCTTATGTGTTTTATTGGATAAGATGTAGTTAATTTAGTGAAGATTGGTTGGAGACCAAATGACAGGGTACAATACCAAAGCCAGTTGTAGTATTTTGGATGTAACTTGATGGTGACTTAGGTTTAATGTTTGCAAGCATATAAGATGTTAGAAGACTCAATTGTGCATATATATTCAAAATCATGGATTATTTGATTAATGTTGGAATGGTTGCTAGCATATAACATGTGATATATTATACCAATAGTCGACTGGATGGTGAAACATGTTGATCATTATAGGCAAGCATTAATTATGGATCCTAATGTGTGGATTGATATATGTAATAGTGTATTATTGTTTAAGGTGTGTATGCCTTAGTGTGGCTCAATTTACCTAAATATGCATTGGAGAAGTCATAACAAGCTAACCTAATTATTTATTTATAATTGGTATGAAAAAAGTAATTTCCTTCATTTGTGATGTATGGGACATATGGTGTGGTTGAAATGATTGTGAGCCTTATACTAGAATATCATTGCAAAGATGAAAGATTGTCAAATGCTTTGAGAAGAGGTATGTGTGGAATCTATCATTCCTAGTGGACTTGAAAGGAAATATAAAGGCAAAAGTGTTTTGTTGTTCAGTCAATTCAAGCTTATTGGATTTGTAATCCAAAAGGTGGTTTAACCTTCATCCTTTGGGAAATGATCCTTTTGTTCTCGTCAAATCTTAATAGGGTTGGAAACCTTTCAACAAGGATTCAAATCTTTTAATAGAGATTGGTCCTTTAATAGGGACAATTGTACTAAATGCATTGTATTAAATCTTAACAGCGTAAAATTCTTTATCAAGGAATTTACATATTAATATAAAATCTAGTGGGTACTCTAGCTAAATATTAGAAAGCAATACCTTAATTATAATTATTATGTAACTATAATAAATATAACCATATTCATATATATTATAATTATATTAATTTATCTTATATAATAAACATACATATGTATACCTCATGCTATATATATATGATAAAGACATCTGAATTGACTAAAACAACAGAAAGAATGTAGGAGGATGAGTCAATTAGAGCCTGTGTTTAGAGAGTTAAAAACAGTATTACAAGAATAAGGAATACTAGTAGAACCATAATAGAAGAATAAGTTCTGCAGAAGATTCTCATATCCTTGACACCATCCTATGAGAACAAGAGTAATTATTGAGGATAAGATAGATAAGATAAGATAATATTATTAATGTCCAACAAAAGACCACAACGAGGGTCTATGGGATTGGAAGCCTACACCAAGAAAATAGCAGACAAACAGAACACCAAACAATGTCCACAAAAGAACAAGTACCAAAAAAAAAGAAAAAGTAGGAGACATCACAAAAAAGATTAGGTATCCGTCCTCACAGGGAAAAAGTCCAACAGTGACATATCAGTGTGGCTACCAAAGGCCCTATGATGAAGCTGAGTGCTACGAGAGGAGTGTCGCTGACTAAGAGGTCCCCTGCAGGGTTTCACAGATTTGGAATGACCCATACTAAGTAAATTGTACAGATGCTTCACACCCCGAACTAGAGTTAAGGGCAAGAAGAAGGTCCTAATAAGTTGTGTCTGGGCCTAATTCCTAGGAGATGAAAGCTGTAAAATATGATCACGAAGTTGCAAGGACTCATAGAGATAGAGCGCAATGCAACACTAATCAGTGTATCTGAAAAAATCCAAGAGGGATCTGCAATCTCTAAACAAACAGTAAAATCTCCCTCTAATCTCATAGTATATGGAGCATCTGAAAAGAAAATGAGTCTCGAACTCTACCTCAACTAAGGTACAAAGTGTGCACACCCAATCCTCTCTAGCAATATGGTGATCGAGTTGGATCTGAAGTTTGTGCGAGCCCACCCTGAAGGAGCCAAGGGAGATACATAGGGCATGTGTCCAGTATCTATATAAGTACTCAGGGAGAACAATAATCTCATCTCGAATATCTAAGAAGTGCTCGGTGTAGAAAGTCGGTCTATATGATATACTGCCTATAAATGTCAAGTCTGACATACTCGTTCAACTCCTGCCGAGAGGGAAGTAGATGAGAAGGAGCATCTAATTATAACTAGTATGGAGGGAGATAGTCGATGTCAATCCCAACTAAACTCAGCAGGATAGTAGCTTGAGCATAACAACAACGGGCTCTAGTGGATGGATTGGAGTCTGTAATAGCAACTGAGGAGCAATAGGCTAAGTAAGGGTATCTGTGTTGGCCTTTAGCCGAGTTTGCAAAACCACGAAGACGGTGGAGAAACCAGATCATGTCAAAAATGGCTGCAAACCTAAATGGGTGAGCTCCAAACTCAGCCAAAATAATACTATGGGGGGTAGATCTATGACCTCTGATAATCCAATGAAGGAGCAAAGTTTGGGTATGCTCAATCATGGCTCAATCCGAGTCTAAAAGGGAAGGAGCCCAAACCACCGCACCATAAAGCACTATGGGTCTTACTAAGGAATCTAGGAGGGATAGCTTAGATGATGCATCCTAAAAGTGGTGTTTGAAGCATTGTCTCTCGAGCATGACAAGGGAACCCAACCCTGTATTGATCCGAGGCTGAATGGCAGATCTCAAGTTGAAATGAGATCCAAAAAAATTAACCCCAAGGTATGTGTAAGATGATGTAATCTCAACTTCCCGACCCTAGAAGTGAAAATGGAGATGTGAGGTCTTCAAACCATTGAAGACCATAACACAAGTCTTCTCCAAGTTCACGACCAGCTATCTCATGTCACAAAAAGATGCAAGTCTATCCAAAATCCTTTGAAGACCCTCAGGAGAAGAAGCAAGAAGAACTACATCATCAGCAAAGAAAAGGATGGAGATCAATACCTGGTGTAAATGACAACCATCACATGGAAGTGAGGAGTCACTGAGAAAAAAGAAGCAATAATGAGGATATAATCAACCACGCTTGCACCCCCACTATGAGGCCGACACGTAAAAAGCTTAGAACTCGAGAAGCAAAAGAGGCCATTCAGAATCACCAAATCGGAGGACTCACAGAGCTGGAGAAGGTGGCGACCATAGCAAGTTAGAGGTCCATTGTGATCCTTGGACAAACACTGAAACCCCATACTAGTAGGATCCCTCTCAGTAGTACAAATCAAGTCTGATCCTTAGTCATACTGGGGGATCTGGAGATCTTTAGTCTGTGTATTAAAATCTCCTAAGATGATGATGTCACCCATAGCCCCAAACTTGGAGATGCTCTCGAACAGGGCTGTAAAAGGGTCCCATCCTCAACATTTTGAATGGCGTAAAGTGAGGAAGTCAACGGAAAGTAACAAACAACAATGAAGATATCTCTCTAACGACGATTGGTGCCACCAACCTAGATCCACATAAATCTGGTCTAAGAGTCAAAAAGAACCAATGTGGTAATACTGAACAGATCATCTCTAATCAAACAAGCAACCCCACCGGAACCATGCACACCACTTGAAGCGCGGACCTCATCTTTGCAAAATGAAAGCCACTAATATCTTGTGTAACCTAGAAGGGGCCGAGCAGGACTCTCATGAGTCTTAGTAACAACCAACAAATCAACATACCCAACCGCATCATGAAGTAAGTCTGGCAAAGACCACAGGGAGTCATTGCCATTCCAACAGTTGACAAGCAGAGAGCCAATGGAGGGTTTAGACTTGTCAAACTATTGATGCTCAGACCGTCATTTGGCTTGGGTATGTCTTGCATCCCAATCCTTAGGAGGTGAGTCACGAATAACTGCTTTTAGATTCCTTATTACTGCCCATTTCTCATTACTCCTTGCTTCTACCACAAGGCTTCTAGAGTGTTTTACTTCAGCTACCTGTGATTTTGCGAGGTCCTCATCAAGAAATATCTTTGTGGGAAGAAGGAAGAGCTTCTTTTTTGCCCTGACTATGCTCTGTCTAATCTAATATTAGAAATATCCAATTGATCGCTGAGAAATGAGTAGCCTGTGGGGAGAGGATCAATGGAGGACGAAGGAAGACCTCTAACCTAAAGGTTGAGTTCCCCGAGCGCCTAACCTGATCCTCTGCCAACTTCTCTTGGACAATTTTTTCGACCTCAAGCAGAGGCGTAGTGCTGGAGTTTTTGCATGTGGAGGCCCAAGTTTTATTTTGTTGCTCTGTATCAATCAAAAAAGATGTTTGTTTATTAACAAGCGCGGTCTGCTTGTCCTTGAGGTTTCCCATATCCCCAAAGTCTTCAATAATGGAGATGATATCTTTTGCAATGCCCGATATTTGTGTGGTAAAAGTTTCAGAGAGGTTTTGGATGCGTGAGCAATTAAACACAACCTGCTGGTTCAAATCATTTAATAATTGAGATAGGGAGTGAATAATGTCCTAGAGAGTTTGATTCATGATTCGTACTTTTGTAACTGCACTAAGAGACCTTAGGACACTGCTAAGAGAAAAAGTGTTGTGACTTTCAGAGCTGCATTATCCTTCTCTAATAATGTCGAGCGGTCAACAATTTGTTGTAGTGCTGCAGGATTGGGTGGCGGTTCCATGATTCATGAAGCAACACAAAGAACTGTCCGAGTTACAGGAAGCAACGGTTAATTTCAGGCATTATGACAAACAGTTGTCATGCTAACATAGCAGTGCCATACGTTGCTGAGACATTCAGGCAAACAGTTCAACTACAACTTATAATAACGGCTGACCAATGGTTTCAAGAATCTAGTGGGTGCTGTGGGTTCTTTGCAATGAACTAAAATGCCACAAAAATCAAGCAATAAAACCAGGCGAAATTCCAATGCTATTCCAGCAACTTGACTTGCAAATTCCACTGCTCCAAGAATAAGACCCTGCAATTCTCCTGTACAAAGTGATCTGGTGCAATGGAAACGTGTAGGTCTGTGTGGGGCAAATGGCTCTTGCACCCGGTACTCTGCAATGAAACATGTAATGGTGCGGCACTTGCAAGAATGGAGAAGAATGGCCATGCAGCACACGGCACTGGCACCACCGCACACAGCTCACGAACAGGCCCTGGCACGGCCCACAACATATGGCAGGAACAGGGCTAGGGCTCCGGCTCACGAGGAGGCCCGGGAAGGCACTGGCGCAGGCTCACGGGGAGGAACAGGGCACAGCCCACAACACACGGCAGAAATTCTGTAATTGTGAGTACTTGTTGTAAGTGGCCTTTGAATACTCAATCGGATCCTCTCTGTAAATGCTTGATTTCGCCTATGGACGATTTGATGTTCAACGTTGATGTATCTTTTGAGTGCTTGCGGAAGCTTTTCTGTGCATTGAGCGGGAAGCCATGCGAGTGCCCTTCAAGCTACGCTCAGGTATGAAGTTGAATGGGATAATCAGATCGTCTCAATGAAAACCTACCAGATTTCTAGCCAGCTTCAAATCCTTTCCTTACCCTCTTTACCGTGGATGAAGTATAGGTGTAAATATCTCTCTGACAGGTTTAGTGATTCCTTTTGTTGTAATATTCAACATGGAGATATTGATTGGTAAGTTACAAACCTCTGAAACTTCTAGGTAAAGAGATGTTTTACCTAAAGGTTGAATCAATTTTTAAAGCTATTATGCATAAAGATAAAAGAATGCTAACAGAGTGTAAACACTAGTCTAGAGCTAGTGGAAATGTGGGAGAATATGCTACGGATTGGGTAGCGATATAAGAAGAAGAAATGAAGATGGATAAGCTTGAGGCCTTAATCATAAAAAGAGAACACAAAGATGAGGGAAAGTTTGATGGGAAATTGTCTAACATTTGTTATTCATGTCAAAACTTTGCATCTTGATGTCCTACTAGAATACGTAAGTTCAAGCCAAAGCCTAACAAATCAAAAACATCTAAGGAATTTTACTATTCTAAAAAAGATAAACCTGATATTAACTTTGAGGATAGTGATGATTAAGATGAAATAGGATTTGATGCTATTAAATATGAAAGTCTTTTTAATGAAGAGAAAACTTTAATTTCACATGTTGAGAAGAAATCAAAATGGGTTATAAATAATGGATGCTCACATCACATAACAAGTAACAAAGATAAGTTAAATGTTGAGTTGAAAAAGTATGATGGTAGTGTTGTTAGATTTGATGAAAATACTCCTTGTTTAGTTAAGGGGAAGGGGTTTATTACTCTTGATGGTAAAACTAACACTGATGATGTCTTATTTGTTGATAGAACTTGTTGAGCGTTGGATAGCTTGTAGATAAGGGTTAAAATTTGCAATTCAAAGATGGAAGATGTCCAATAAGAGATCAATCAAGAAATGTGATCGCATTTGATCAAGTTACTAAGACCAACTTAGGAATATTTTTCAATTAAAGCCTTCTGATGTGAGTTGCTTCAATGCTTTGTTCCTAAGATTGATGACAATTATGGAATAGAAGGTTTTGTCATGTAAATTCTGAAACATGGTGAGAATCAATAACTCTATTACAATCAGAGATTTGCCTAGAATTATAAACCCAACTAACATAATGTGTGAAGAGTGTGTGATGGGAAAACAAACAAGGAACAATTTTCAAAGCAAGAGATTTTATGCTATAGGAAAGTTGGATTTCATGCATACGGATCTATGTGGTCTTCCAAAGACAAGAACATATAATGGTGAGAGATACTTCATTTTTTTCTTTTAAATGATTATTCTAGGATGATGTGGGTTTTGGTTTTTTAAGAGAAAAGTCTAAAGCCTTTGATAAGTTCAATATTTATAAAGCTAAGACAGAATGAATTTGGATTGAAGATAAAATGATTAAGGTCAGACAGAGAATAACAATTTACATATAATAAATTCAATACATACTATGAGAAGAATGATATTTTTAGACAGACTTCATCCCCTAGGACACCACAACAGAATGTCGTAGCAGAAAAAAGGAATAAGACAATCTTTGATACAACAAGAACCACAATGCTTAAAAGAAAGGTGCTACAAATACATCAAAGAGAAGCAATAGATACTCCAGTATATACCTGGAATAGGGTTCAGACTAGACATAAAAAAAGATCAATTTTCTTATGAGTTTTGGTTTGGTCATGTGCCTAAAGTTAGGTACTCAAGAATTTTGAAAACAAATGCTAAATTAAAAGAGATGGTGAGATAGGAAAGTTTGATCCTAAAAGTGATGAATGGATATTTCTTGGGTATTCTACTAAAAGAGAAAAGCTTACAAGTACCATAATGTAATATTTATAAAGATAGTTGAAAGTGCAAATGTAAAGATTGATAAAAGATTTTAGGTATAAAAAAGAACATTTGATTACGAATCAGATGAATTCAATCAAGCTAGCACTAGTCAAGGTCAAATCAAATTTAGAATACAGAGCAAGAGCAATTTTTTGAGATTGACAATGGGATACATGTAAAGATTGAAGAACCAAGGGGAGAACAAAGAACACCAAGGCATGTATCTTTGAATCATTCAAGTGATCAAATTATTTGAAATGGAGGTGGTGTAATAATTAGAGCAAGAACAAGAAAATAATTATGATTGATTTCACAAGTTGAACCTAAGAGAACAGATGAAGCATATAATGATGAATCAAAGGTGAATGCAAAATTGAAAAAGGAAGCATAATATAATTTAACAAAGGTTGTGCAGACAATATCTTATATAATTGAGGCATTTTCCTTTAATTGATATATATATATATATATATATATATATATATATATATATATATATATATATATTCTTTTCTGATGAAATGAAAGGTGAATTTGATATGTCTAAAAATAAAATATTTTATTGAGTTTGTGATGAGGATTAGATATTTGTACTCAACCAAAGTATATATCATTTTTATACACACACATGCATCACCTTTTTTTTTTTAATCTCTTTTTTTCTATTTGTTGTTCTCTTAATGTTTCTCTATTATTTTTATTCCTCCTCCTTGTTGCTCTCTCTTGATTTTACTCATAATACTTATGGATTGTGGAAATTTAATTACATTCATTTTTCAAAAAAATTAAAACATACTATAATCCCATGACACCAACAAAAAATTGCATTAGTTGTTGTTCTTTTTTTTATTGTATAACCCAAATGTATCATTGTCTTAACTTCCAAACTTCATTAATTATTAAATATATTTATATCATTAATTATTTAAGTATATTTATAATTTTATACAATTAAACGATTATGATAATTATAAACTATTTTTTTGTTTACATCATCCATAGTACATATCTATCATATTTTAAATGAAAATCATATAAATATATCCAATTATAAGGAGGACTTTTAAAAAAAGGCCCTATACTTAACAAAGACCCCATTTCCAAAGAAAAAACTAGTGTACATGTTTACATCCTCTATAACTCTCTCCAGAACTTAAGAACACTCTAGTGTCACATGTCCCCAATGATCTATGTTCCACCCCTCTAAATGTTGGACACAATAGTTTTTCCATCCAAAAGAAAAAAATTCACCATTACCCTCATAGGTATACTTGACAGACAAACAAGTTAATAATAATAATTAAATCATGGTGCAATGGTTTTCTTCTATAAAGTCAAAAATGAATCCTTAAGCATGCCTCCTATGCCACCACAACATTCCCGCTACTAGATGAGAGGGAGAAATACACCTCCAAAGGCAATGGTGAATTCTAGAGGTTGGAAACATGAATGTACTTAATACAAGGAATATAGAGGAAATGCTTAGAAAGAGTACTTAATTCTTTGAATATTCTAGGGAAGCTTAAAATATGTGTATTTATCATTTCCAACTAGTCTCCATGATAAAATGTATTTCTTATGAAATTAAATATGTTTTGTACAACTCAAAGTGCGTTCTTAACTTTGAAAGGATTCCAATATCATTTAAATTGAAATTCAAGTAGGTGGCATAGTGTGGACTAAATTTTCATTTGAGTCCCAATTCACACAAGCATGATCTTGTACTTAATTACAAATCATGTTAAATAGTGACTATGGAATCCAAGCATCAAAAATTCATTGGTGTTTTTCTTTTGTGATCTTTCCTAGGGCTTCAATAGTGTTGAATAGACTACTAGTTGTAATGCTTAGCCTAGAGATCCTTGGAACAAAAGGATAAAACATGCACAAAATAAAATAAATTAATTAAGATAAGTTAATTAACAACAATGTAAAGCAACCAAGTGCAAGAATGAAACATATGCTCAAGATAATAAAGTAGGGAACATGGCTAAACCCACATGTCCACCTACACCAACCAAAATCTTGTGAACACTTCCAAAGATCCCCAAGCACTAAATCATAACTTACAACCAAAGAGCACATGAATCATGAGAATATACCAAAGAGATGTTCATTTTATACCCAAAGTAAAAGTTCCTAGCATGATTAAACATACAAGTCCATTTCCAACTAACCATAACATAATCAAGAATTATAAGAAAAGACCCTCAAACGATCATGCTCAAGACGAGGGCTCAAGGTTACAACCACTCATCCACTAGACATCATGTTGAAAGACAAATGTTGAATCTGAAATTGGAATGTGATAAGTGAGAATAGTCTCACTTTTAGCCAATATATGCACTTCTACAAAGTGACATATTAATTATATTATTAAAATAAAATAATCTAATTAGCTCCCTTAACCCAAATAAATCAGGCAACTCAAATTAAATTGGAATTCCACTACAACAAATTAGCCAACAAATACAATAAATAAAATGATTAAATAAAATCCCTCCAACCCATTAAATCAACATTTAATTAATATTTTCCATGGCAACTGTGGATTCCTAAATGCACAGACACTTTCACAGATCTAGACACATGCATAATGACTCTGGATATACCAATTACTAGAGAGTTAAAATAATAATAAAGATACATCACCCATACAGGGATGATATTGGTTCAACATGAAAGATTTGATCACAACTCCATGTGCCACTACTGGGGCTATGTGTCCTGCACAATAAACAAACACATTCAAGTGTAGATGCACAATAATAATAGTTGAAGCAACATTTACATGAAATCATGTAATTAAAGCATCTAATTAATTTCATTTAAATAACTCATTCGCATAAATTACTAAAATGAACAAGGTAAATATTCGTAGCACATAATTCCATGAATCTAATATGGATAGTTCATTTTATAATTATTTAAGCATTTAACAATGGAAGTGATTACATTTACTCAACAACATAAATGACACTATAAACATATAAGTCAACAATGTCAAACACGAGTAAATATTGGTGTAGGAACCTAGTCAAGTGCAATAGGACAAATAATTCACAGTACAATCCCTACACACATCTTAGGGTAATCACAAAACATCATCATGATACCATATAAATCTAGGTTACCACTAGCACAACCTCGGTGAAACCATCATATTCATCATAATCTCAAAATTAAACATAAGCATAATTAATCATGTTGATCAAATAACATAATGAAATCACCCTAAGGGCGTAGACCACTCATGGGCCCCCAATCATGATCAGTCACAAGGTAAGATCATAATAGTTGCATCCATTAGGATGACTTACAAAAATCAAATGGGAGAGGCACTATATCATCCCCCCCAAAGACTTGCAGTCCAGCAATAGATACCAAACACACTGAGTGTGAAACAACCATCAAAACAAGGATGACTCACTGACTTCTCCACAAGTCGAACCAAATTAATCCAACACTTACAAGCCACCTCGTTAGACCCTCAAATAGGTCAACTAAGAGAGAAAAAGTGTCACACTGACATGAAGTCTTTCAACAAGGAACTTCACATGTGCACTAGGAAAGCTCATCTAGCCACAAACTTAACCCTATGACACAAGGAACAAGCCATTTTACCTCGTCAATAGGTGCCCAACTACAACATGCACCTACCAAACATATGAGAAACTTGTTCTCTATGGTACAAAAGCTCAACTATCATTGGGGACTAGGGTCACTGAACCCAACTAAACAAGGCTTCACCTTTCCACAGGGTTGCAAAGAGTCTCATTAATGGACAAAATCATATAATAACTTCATACCAACTCACAAGATGGCAATATGTGTCCAAAGATACCATGTCCCTATAGCAACATGCTAGGAAAACTATAGCTGGTTAACCTGCCACTAAACTCAATCTCTAACCTCAAGTCAACCATAAAAGAGCAACTTGACTGAGGTAGCATCCTAAAGATACAAGCTTGGGAGATACAAATAAAGAGTGTTAAGGATGGAAGGGTGTCTCTCTTAACTTGCACTAAGTTAGCCCTAGATGTTTTGGGGAACCTCACCATACCACCAACCATCTGAACACTCACCCAACACTAGTTGCTCTAGTGGTAGAACAACACCATCCTACTCACTCAACAGAGGAACAAAGTAATGCACCAACATCAAATCCTACAATGGTCAAAACTCAAGGGTGGGCTAAGGCACACCCCATCAACTAGAGGCTACATCTACACCATGAATGAAACACTTGCGGTCTACACTTCACATCACAGAAGTGGATTGGTGTTATAAAGAACACACAAACCCAAGTACAAAACCCAACTAAGGACCAAGTAGATCATGTAGGAATAATAACTCATCCTTTAAGAAGCAACATGAAGGTTTAAACTTCTCCAATGGCCATAAGTTTGACCTATTGTGATTGAATTGTCCTCTACTCGATAAAGAGTATTTGGAACATCAACTTGCACCTTCCAGAAGTGTGACAATGTTATTCTTGTTCCCAAAGTGACATTTTACATTAACACATTCTCACATATAACTAGGCGAGATAATGCATTCCCCAAGCAAACAAATGCATGATAATTTCTTTACTTGGACAAGATTTCAAATTAGCACAAAATTGACTTCACTCTAGAGGCCATCACTTTCATGTCCAAACTTTAATTGACTCTGTTCAAAATGCGTCAAAAAGATTTCAATGAGGCTTGTGAGATGATGGAGATTAAAGAGTCCTAAGACCTAATTATTTGAGTCACCACTCAAAAGAACACGACCTAGGCAAAATTAGACAGTCTTGGTTACCAAGACAAGCAACGGACGAAACATCCTAAACAACAAGAGAGTAGAAATGCCCAAATCAACATAAGACATGAAATAAAAGATAATTCACACATTCTAAACTAATATTACTTCATTTACAAGATTTCATTAATTCAACCATACCACAATCATCTATTAACAATGAAACTAAAAGATTTTGAGACAAGGGATCAAGAGTTTTTTATTAAGGAAAATAGGTTTTGAAGGGTGCCTGAAACCCTTTAAAAATCAAAATATTTTCAATGAAGCCTGAACCAAAAATACTATAGCCTAAAGGTGAAACAGGTCACTAACCAAAACAAGGTGACCAAGGTGGCCTTGCAAATAACATAGTACACTTCAACCACCAAAACAAGTTTTGGACAGGAACCTGAAATCCCATGGTTACAAAAGAAATAGACAATTAGTCCTGAACCATGTCAAACTACAAAGAACAACAAGCCAAAAGTGCCAAGGGATCCAAACAAAAAGGGGGACAGCCTCAAACAAGCGAGGCCTCAAGATTTACATTTTGGTCCTGTCTTTTGAAAACGTAAAGACATATCAAAAGATTGAATAGAGGGCTTGACCTTTTTTCTTTTTACTATTGTTCATCCATCCTCCACCATCCTAGCAGCCTTCTGCCACGCAAAGTCAGCAACACCACAACTAGCCCCCAAAACCCTTGCGGCAAGAGAAGAAACACTGCCACCACACAAATTCTAGACCACAACAATAGAAGGGACAGCAGCACCATCCTAAGACAGAGCCACAAGAGGGGCAACAATAGAATCACCAGTTACAACATCCGAAGGAGGGAAAACTATATTGGTCACCACCGTTAGGGCAACATTTGAACCATTAGAGACAGCAACAAAATCCACCACCAAAGAATCCTGAGAAGAGTCACCAACCCCAACAAAGGAAGCTTTTTGAACCGTGTAGTGATCATCCAAAACCCCCTCCCACCAAGAAGGTGACTTTTTCGATCTAAACTTTTTAGAGGAGCATCGCACAGCAAGGTGGTCGGTCATATGGCATTTCGTGCATCTGAAGGGCATACCCTTATAATCAAGAAGTTGAATCCAAGAGCCATTAGGAGAGGGCCAACATAATCTTTTCAGAGAGCCCCTTGGAGACATCAATCTCCAGCAAAATGCGAGCATACATTGTCCAAGACACATTGGAAGATGTAGTATCAACCAGCAAAGTCCCCAATGGCCTTCCCCACAGCTTCCAAGACAAAATCCAACCATAAGTGAAGGGGAAGATTCGACAACCTTACCCACAGATGAATCTTATTAAAGGATTCCATCGACAGGTCAAAATCCTTATACCAAGGTTTAGCCATCAAGGGGAACCTCTCCTCCCAAGAGAAACCACGGCGCAAGATGGCATTTCTATCTTTAGTAGTAGCAAATTTCAAAATAAAGAAACCCTTGCCACAAGGTAAACCTAAACTAAATCTAAAATTATAAGCTCCCAATATATGGATATCCAAGCATGTAGATTCGACAAAGAGGGCCAAAATCTCCTAAAACGAAAAATAGCAGCTATAGAAGAAAAGTCCTCCACATATGTGAAAATCACATCAACAATATTAGACTTTGGATCAATCATAATTGGGTTACTTACAACAATAGGCACAGCAGCACAGAGCCCCAAACGCAGAGCTTAACCACCAATACCAGCCTCATAGGTACCCACATCAGCATACGAGATGGTGGATCTTCCTGTAGCACCACTAGGTTGAGCAGCAAGGGGACAAGGGATCAAGAGTTAATTACCATAAAACAAGTACATATCTTTTTGAATTTTCTTCGAGGATATCATTACATTTAATAATTATTTAAACAAGTACATTTGCAGTAACACATTTACATTTATTGACACACACACTAGTATGTTCTCTGTGATGTTATCCCTTGTACATACTACTAAAGGTTCCAAATCGACATGATAGACATAACACAAGACTAGCTAGCAGTAGAAAATATGTGGAATAGTCACGGTGAAACAAAATCAAAAGCCCAAATAGGGGAATTGTTAATTCCAATAGTAAATCACCAAAAGAGCTCATTTCAACAATAATTCAAGTGCAACAATTGTCACAAAGAGAGAGATAGAGGAATTTGATGACTAGTCCATGCAAGGAAATACTGAAAACCAATGCTAGCCCAAACAGTATGTGGAAAGATCCACTAGCCAACTAAAATAAGATATCAGTCAAGTCACATTACATGTGATGACTAAGAACAATCACACGAGAGGTATAAATCACCACATGATGCTGACGAATACATCATCCTAACAGCATTAGAGAACACACTCACATACATCAATGACCTTACGCATATGCATAACTACATTTTCCCCAATTTTTTTCCATGCAATATAACATTTTGATATGCAACAATATCACAACTTTTTTTCATAAGCTTAAGAAACAAACAATTTGGGGGCGTAAACCATTAACCCAAATAATCTAATGCAACAACTACTTCCTTCTCAATGATTTCAAAATATACACTCATTTATTTCAACAAAAGAAACTTTTTCATTACTAATATGAATTAACAAAGAATTAAAAATACCTTTCATTCCTTTACTTTCAATAGGAGAACACGAGGAAAAAAATGCACCTTACTCCATGAGCAAAACAAGAGGCACTCAAAGCAAACACACAGACACAAATTAATGGCTATGTCTAAGAGGGTCACACAAGCAACCAGTCGTGCTAAGGCACATTGATTCCATCTACATAAGAAGAAAAGACTTGCTTCCTTCTCGTCACATTACTTGAGTCACATCTACTGGATAAGCAAGTTCATCCCAAGTTGGTACCCAAGCAACAAGAAATCACCAGCTCACAACATCAATCATGTGGACAACATATACATAGAGATCCCAATGTTTGAACATGGAGACTAATACTAGATGTAATGTCCTGCTCGGAGATCCTTGGAATACAAGGATAAAATATGCACAGGATAATTTTTTTTTAAGATAAGATACTTAACAACAACATAAAGTACCCAAGTGCAAGAATGGAACATCTACTCAAGTTAATAAAGTAGGGAACATCGCCAAACTCAAATATCCACCTACACCAGTGGAAGTCTTACAAACACTTCCAAAGATCCCCAAGCAGTAAATCGTAACTAAAAAACCAAAGATGACATGAATCATGAGAATATACCAAGAAGATGTTCTTTTTAAACCCAAAGTAAAAGTTTCTAACATGGTTAAACATACAAGTCTATTTCCAACTAACCATAACATAATTAAGAATTAAATAGACCCTCAAACGGTCATGCACAAGAGGAGGGCTCAAGGTTACAACCACTCCTCTACTAGACACCATGTTGAAAGACAAATGTTGAATCCTAAAATTAGCTAAGTCTCAAGTCTTGAAGCTCTTAAATTTATAGAATCTTTAACTCCTGGAGGGTTGGAACCTATCTCAAATGAATCATCACATATACTAAAATATATTTTTAAGTAAACTAATATGCTTTAATAAAGGAAGATGTGGGACCCTAAAAGGTATTCAAAACTATAAGTTATATCATCTTGAAGTGTGTGCAAACACTCACTATTTTTCATGCGAGAAAATAGTTTGAATGCTTGTCTGAGGCAGGATTTACTCTTGCATGAGTATTCCCCGAGCCACACGAGTTTCCCCATCAAACACGCATGAGACTTTGTCTTGCCGCACGATGGAGTACATTGCAATGTCCCCATTTTGAAAATAATTTGATTTAATTAATTTAATTAATTAAGTTGTCCAAATTAATGAATAATTTATGAGGATCACTAATTATTTATTTTAAGTAAATAAATAAGTGGTATTAAGTTAATTATTTATAAAGTTATCAAATAAATGAATATTAAAAGGTAACTTTATATTTAATTAATTTAATAAAGTGACTTAAATAAATTAATATATCATAAAGTCACTTAATAAAAATAAAATAATTTTTGGAAGCTTCCAGATTTTGGGCCAACCTCTTGAGGAAAAAGTATAAATAGACATCATGGGCCTCATTCTCATCATCCAAGAATTGTTGTTTGAATTGATGACTTTTTGGTGGTGGAGAAGCCAGCTAGGGTTTTAGCCATTAGAAGACCCTTTGAGGACGAAAACCCTCATTGGTTAACGCAATTTTGAGGTTGTGAGATACCAGCTGAATTATTGTTGATTGTTGGCTTTACTTCAGAAGTCCAATCTTGTGCTTCACGGTGGAGATTATTTGGGTACAATAGTTGATGTATTATTGTACTTGCAACAACTGATGTATTGTTGCATTTGATGGAGAAGTTACTTCAGCAGCTGATGTATTGCTGAGATTGATTATGTTATTGAGCAAGATCATTACAGACCTTCATAATCTGTTGTCATGGAGGTTGATCAGCCTATGTGAGTCTCATGTTTTTGCTCATACCTTTCGATTGAGGAGGCCAACCATTCTAGGTATTGTTGCATTCAATTCCTATCGTCGAGACATCGTTTTAAGGGCAAATTGGAAGGCGTTCGGTGCTGCAATTAATTATCTAAACTTTTGCCAAGCAAAAACATGGGCAACAACTTGAGTATTTCGATTTGAGCTTGGAAGGTGCCTATCACATTGGATTTTTATTGTTTCTTCATCAACAAAATTGGGCATCTTCATTACCAAGTTCTTCTTGCATTCACTAAGTAGTTTGCATTGTCATCATAGGCATTTTAATTGCTATTATAAGTGAATACTCAGAAAATCATATTTGGCACTATTGTCAAACAATTGTAAGCCAAGAGTCTTGACCAATTCATAGCATCATTGTAGTAGACATTTTATTGCAAAGAAAGATATATAAGTTGTTAGTCAACTACTATTGTAATTGAATATGTTATTGCCATTCATGATCAACTTGTTAGTTTGCATGCCAATTGTTTGTCAAAATGTCGATTGGTTGTAAGTTCTCTTTTTTGGCATAAATAATGTTATAATTAAGCATACCAAATGTTTGTTAAAATACCACTTGGCTATAAGTGCATAAATGCCATCTTAGGTTGCATCCAAAGTGTTTGTCATAATATCTAGTTGTTGTAGCTACATATTGCAAGTAGTTTCAGTCACATATATGCATTGAATCTTGTCAAAATAAGTTGCATATTCATGTTAGGTCATTGTTTAGTCAATTTAGAGTCATTTGTAAACATTCTCATTGATGCTAATTGAATAAAAGAGTCATTAAAACAAACTAAAATGTTATATCAGTCATATGACCCTTGTATGTGAAGTGCTTGACGAAATTCTATGAGCCTTCAATCAGCATTTTAAGGCCAAATTTGAATAGGGTCATTATAGTGGTACCAGAGCTCTGATCTTGCCATCTTGTGGGAATCAATTTCATTATTTGTATGAGATTATTATTTGAGTGATCAGTATTTCTATTTCCCAACCATGGATAGATACAAGAGGTTGAGTTTGGGAAGTCGACACAATAGTAGAGGGAAGAGAACAAAGTTAGATGCTTTGGTGGAAAGTGTCGAGAAATTAAGATTGCATCAGCAACGGCTTGCAGAGAGATTGTCGAATCCGGCTACAGTTGACAGGGTAGCGAGATATTTTACTTGTGCTTTTAGTAGGCTAACATCGGGTTCGCAGGGGAGAAGACTTGAGTTTTCTTCGTCTGTTGATTGTGATGCTGATGTACCATTATCTAGCTCAGCACCTGCTATTACCATCTGTAGTGCTGATGATAGTTTTGTTGCACCAGACTCGGGGGATGTTTTTGTGCCACTGGAGGACAGTAGTGTCGAGCATCACCAGGTTGAGGGTCCTAGAGTAGTTACTGTGGGTTCTACAAAGGCAATTGATGCTATAGTCATCTCTGATCATTCAGATTCTTCTTCGGAGGGAATTTTCATTAGGGATGTGTATGTCAACTTCAATAGTGGGCTCTAGTTTAGGAGGCAGTGGCTTCCTCAGATAGGCTCAAGGCTTCTATGGAGTCTCCCAGTGGTGTACTTGGTGATCAAAGTATTACAGAGGGGACACTTGATTTTAGTTTGGGCTCTAGCATTGTTGGTGTACAGGTTGACAATGAGTCGTGTACAACGATCTGTGTCTGCAGTTGAGATTCCTACAGGTGATGTGAGAGTTGTTAGTATGGACACATCTAAGGACACTTTCGAGGATGCTATGAGTTGCATTGGTGACAATTCCCCCTGTATGATATTGAGTGATGACTGCAAGGAGAGTTTATGCTCTGACAATTTTGATATTTATGATTGCAGTTGTAGTATGGGTTTGATACAGGAGACAATGTTATATTCCTATGCTAAGGATGTGAGCATGGAGATTTCTAGTGATGACACTCAAGATGGGAGTGTTATAGATGTTTTGTCTGATGACTCTCCATGCTACAGTATAGCTTATCCATAGGTCGACGTCAAGCTGTGTATGTGATCAGAGTCGGTAGAGGAGATGCAGTTAGAGGATATATACACTAGCATTCCAGATTCATTCGTTGCTGTGAGTGAGGATGATGAGTGATGTAGTGTATTTGGATTTTTATTTCTAACTTTGGGCATAGATTTAGTGTCGACAGTTGGTGGAGATGGGTTCCTTGATTCAGTGTTGCCGAAACCCATAGATGAGGATGAGGTAGAGTCTAAGTGGCACGAGTTTGTTTCAACCAGGTCTACCTTGTTAGTTGAGGGAGTTACTTTGTCAGTGGCCCCTGATGATATTTATCAGGATATGGACTCTCAATTAGTTGCAAAGGACGAGGGAGCTGGAGATTGTGATGATGAGATAGTTTCAGCATTAGCTTCTTCAGAGTTAGATGAGGATGAGTCTGATACTTGCGTTCAAAGTGTGGAGGTGTACTCAGATGAAAGTACACTGAGCATTGGTGATCTTGAAGGGAGTTTGTTTGATTCAACTTTCTCTCATAGTGTGGATAGCGTATTCAAGACGGTTCATAGGAGGCTCCTAGTGCAAAGTCACCATGTGACTAGCCAGTTGAGGGTTGGCGAGAGAGATATCACTACTACTCTTGAACATTTTGATATCACTCATCAGTTGTTGGTCGTTACTGGTTGGGGTGCTTCTCTGACAAATGAGTCCAGCGGCGGTTACCTTTCTTTGGCAGAGGTTCATGCCTTGAGTGAAGTTGTCAGGGTTTTGAGACAAGATTTACTTATAGTTGGTAGCTGATCGTGATCACCTGGTTGAGTGGGGGAGTACAGCCTATGAGGCACTCTTGGATTGTGAGTAGGGGGTGAGTGAGCTTACCCAAGAGTTCACAGCAACTACTGAGGCTTTGGAGGACACACAATGAGATCTACAAGAGTCGCAGTTTCAGTTAGAGGAGGTGACCGTGGAGTTGGAGCATTTGCGGTCTACACCAACCCCAGACCCAGTTCATTTGTATATTGAGGTGGTTGGTGGTGAGTACGCTCTTGCAATTGTTACTGAGGAACATGTTGTTGGGGCTGACACACATGTTCAAGATTTGGGAGTACCTGGTTTTGATGAGTTTGGGATACCAGTGGAGTCGAGTCTCCAGATTGATTCTTCTCACACAGATGACAGTGTGGTACAGTTGGTCGTGCCACCTTTATAGAGGGATCAGTTGTGGTGTGTGGGGGAGTATGTTGATGCTTCCTCGTATAATTTTTACTACACTAAACCGTTCGTGGAGTATTTGTTGGATAGTGTAGGTGTCCATTTGGACTCGCATAAAGTGTCAGAAGGTGTTCTCATCCCAGGTACTAGTGCTATTCACAGATTGGTTGGGGAGATTATAGTGATCCTTTCTACCATGCTACCTCACGAGGATTTTGAAGTGGGGTTTGTTGAGTAGATTGCACAGGGTCCTATCCAGCTTACAACCACTCGGAGTCAAAGATTGGAGCCATCTGTTGATTCCCAATTCAGTTATGGTGAGCCAGTAGCAAAGTTTGGGGGTTCCTACCTCATTATACAGTGGGGTATGCTCATCATTTTTCTTTTGACCAAGAGATAGAAGATTTGATTTCATGCGGGTGTAGATCAAATCCAATTTCTTACCATCCATTATGGGATGGATTGGCACCATCTTTTGCAAATGGAATTGGCAGTTGCAAGTTACACAGCCTGCAGTATTGACACACCCACGACAATTTATCAGAGATTGGATTTGGTGGCAATGACTCAGGTACCTATGGTTGTTGTCATATCCACAGTGCAGTTGAGTGCAAGTGTCAGTGAGAGAGGGACTTGAATTTTGACAGAGTCGATGTTTCAATTGGCTTGAGTTCCGCAGAGTGGTTTCTTCTATCGGCATCTACAGTTGGTCTTCAAATGATTTTGTTAGTGATGTCAATTGTTTGGGTGTTGAGTGTCATTTCTCAATTGCTGATTTTTGTACTGTTGATGCTGATGTTTTCTTCATTGGAGTTGTTTGGTGATGATTGGAACATTACACAAGTCTTCACTTGGGATCCAGGTGGAGGAGAATGGTACTTGTTGCTAAGATTGCTTGGGGACAAGCAATTTCAAAAGGGGCGAACTGTAATGTCCTCGTTTTGGAAGTGATTTGATTTAATTAATTTAATTAATTAAGTTATTCAAAATAATGAACATTTTATGAGGATCACTAATAATTTATTTTAATTAAATAAATAAGTGGTATTAAGTTAATTATTGATAAAATTATCAAATAAATAAATATTAAAAGGTAACTTTATATTTAATAAATTTAATAAAGTGACTTAAATAAAATAATATATCATAAAGTCACTTAATAAAAATAAAATAATTTATGGAAGCTTCTAGATTTTGGGCCCAACCTCTTGAGGAAAAAATATAAATAGACATCATGGGCCTCATTCTCATCATCCAAGAATTGTTGTTTGAATTGATGACTTTCTGGTGGTGGAGAAGTCAGCTAGGGTATCAGCCATTGGAGGACCCTTTGAGGATGAAAACCCTCATTGGTTATGCAATTTTGAGGTTGTGAGATACCAATTGAATTATTGTTGATTGTGGGCTTTACTTCAGAAGTTCAATCTTATGCTTCACAGTGGAGATTATTTGGGTACAATAGTTGATGTATTATTGTACTTGTAACAGCTGATGTATTGTTGCATTTGATGGATAAGTTACTTCAGCAACTGATGTATTGTTGAGATTGATTATGTTATTGAGCAAGATCATTACAAACCTTCATAATCTGTTGTCATGGAGGTTGATCAGCCTATGTGAGTCTCATGTTTTTGTTCATACCTTTCAATTGAGGAGGCCAATCATTCTGAGTATTGTTGTATTCAATTCTTATCGTCGAGACAATCATTTTAGGGGCAAATTGGAAGGCATTTGGTGCTGCAATTAATTATCTAAACTTTTGTCAGGCAAGAACAAGGGCAACAACTTGAGTATTTCAATTTGAGCTTGGAAGGTGCCTATCACATTGGATTTTTATTGTTTCTTCATCAACAACATTGGGCGCCATCATTACTAGGTTCTTCTTGCATTCATTAAGTAATTTGCATTGTCATCATAGGCATTTTAATTGTTGCTATAAGTGAATACTCAGAAAATCAAATTTGGCACTATTGTCAAACAATTGTAAGCCAAGAGTCTTGACCAATTCATAGCATCATTGTAGTAAACATTTTATTACAAAGAATAAGATATAAGTTGTTGGTCAACTACTATTGTAATTGAATATGTTATTGTCATTCATGATCAACTTGTTAGTTTGCATGTCAATTGTTTGTCAAAATGTCGATTGGATGTAAGTTCTCTTTTTTGGCATAAATAATGTTATAATTATGCATACCAAATGTTTGTTAAAATACCACTTGGCTGTAAGTGCATAAATGTCATCTTAGGTTGCATCCAAAGTGTTTGTCATAATTAGTAATTGTTGTAGCTGCATATTGCAAGTAGTTAGTTGTTGTAGCTGCATATTGCAAGTAGTTTCAATCACATATATGCATTGAATATTGTCAAAATAAGTTGCATATTTATGTTAGGTCATTGTTTAGTCAATTTAGAGTCATTTGTAAACAACATTCTCATTGATGTTAATTGAAGAAAAAAGTGATTAAAGCAATCTGAAATGTTATATCAGTCATATAACCCTTGTATGTGAAGTGTTTGACAAAATTCTTTGAGCCTTAACAACAACAAAACAAGAGGAAATGTGTGAAAACATGAAACCACTGAGAAGTACCGGATCAACATAATTCGAGGAATGGTCACTCAAGAGCATAAAAGTAGATTTAAGAACTTGAATGAAGCTAAAGTGCACATTGCAATAACATGCATCCATCTAATCAACAACATCAATCTACAAAACGAGCATAAGAAACATCGGAGTGGAAAAGGAAAGAACACATGTGATATAACCAACTCAATTCAACCATGCTTGTTTCATCCCTACCATAATGGCATCATGAGATCTCAAGGATCCTAACCATACCTCCCAGCATGAATCTAAATTTGCCAACAAGGTCATTGGAGATGTTTCATGAGATCTTTCTTACCGATACCCATCAATTAACATCATAAAAACAAGTACATCTAACATGATAATCTACCAATAGCATCACTAATCCAAAGTAGTGGTAAGAAACGTCATCTAAGAAATAAGATACACCATCGTGATAAAGGAATGCATCAACAAACATACTAAACATCATCTAAACATGATATCAAATGCATCCAAAATAAAACATAAACCACAAGAGAACATACTCTTTAATATACTGAAGTACCAAGTGAATATCTAGCACCAACTTCAAACCGAAAGTAGACCATCTCTGCACACCAATCCCCAACAATGGTATAGGTAGCTACGCCTCCCAACCACGTGGTACTTGTAGGCCCACACCCACCATGCTCATGGAAATATTGACCCAACCACAATTACATTGGACAATCACCCATGGCTAACACACACACCAATCAAGACTATAACACCAACATCTATATAATCATGAATATAATGCAATACATCGAGTCACTTGTCACACCCACTATAGGATAACTATGTAAGGACTCTAGTCGAGTGAAAGCACTTGGTATCAGAAAGCCCATGCTATAAGTGGCATTGTAACTCCTTGTGGGAGGCCCAATACCTATTGTGGTAACACACTTCCATAGGAGGCCCAACTATACACCCTTGCATCAACTCCCTCAAGATGCTCAAGAACGTACAGGGGTTCACTTATCTTATCATTGATTTTATTTCTCATTTATTAATTTTGATTATCACTTGTTAGAACCTCTTCAAGTGACCCTATCGACCACTTTCAGGTCAAGGTACACAAAAGAAGTCACTTCACATGTCTACCTTACATACACATGCTCATCACATGATGAGTGCCCGTAGGCAATGCAAGCTCCCAACCCAACCCCCAAATGAATAATCCCTCAATCAACCTATACCCGTGAGTTTTAGGTCTCACAAGATCTTGTCATACGCACATTGATGTGCTCATGTGTGGGCACAACCAACTTCATGAATGTAATCGCATAACACCAATGCAAGGATTGAATATGAGAAGAGCAACAATAATACAAGCATAACAAGCTCATTTCACTGGCCTATGTTTGGGAGTACGGATTCCACAAGAATCCCAATGAGGTAATTAAAAAAAATCCAACATCATGAACTCACTCAACCAGCCTAAATTTGCGAGTATAGATTCTACATGAATCCCAATGATGCAAAGATAAACAATGATCGGATTGGAAACTTAATATATATTATATATCCACGACCAAAACAAATGCCAAGAAACACCCAAGAAAATTGGGTGGCACGAAAAATGAGGCAATATGAAAATCACCGAAAAATCAATGTTGTAAAAAAATCGACAAATTAAAACTCATTATCTAAATGGTTTTCAAACTTCCAAAAATCAAATAAAATTTGAGTTCCAAGCTCATATGCAAAAACGACAAGCACTGCGACATGAAACTTCAAATTAAAACATTAATAAACAATCAATGTTCATACCCACCCAACCAAGTAGAACTAGCATACCAAAATGGATGGGAATACTAGTTCTCAACCTCCAATGAATTTACTATAAAAAATATTTAGAAAAAAAACTAAACAAGTCAAAACTATTAAAACAGAAAGGTCATACCTCACAACCAAAAGGGCATAAATGGGAAGTAACGTCAAAAAATAACAAAGGCGCCAAAGCCAACCAAACGCTCAAGAAAGGAGGAGTTTCTCACTCTGAATCCAACGACCCTATTCTCGTGACGATCCCACGAGCACAAGTTACCCAACGAATAAAACACTAAAAAGCTCACAAGGCGTTTTGGAGGAATTGCTCCAAAAATCCTAAATTAAAATGTGATAAGTGAGAATAAGCTCACTTTTAGCCAATATATGCACTTTCACACTATGACATATTAACTAGATTATTAAAATAAAATAAAATAATTAGCTCCAATCAGACAACTCCAATTAAATTTGAATTCCACTGCAGCAAATTAGCTGACAAATAAAATAAATTAAACGATTAAATAAAATCCCTCTAACCCATTAAATCAGCATTTAATTAATTAATATTATCGATGGTAACTGTGTATTCCTAAATGCACAAACACGCTCACAGGTCTAGACACATTCATAATGAATCTGAATCTGAATTTACCAATTGTCAAAGTCAAAATAATAACAAAGATACATCGCCAATTCGCAATACAGGGACGATATTGGCTGAACATGAAATGTTTGATCACTAACTCCATATTGAATAAACAAACACAATCAAGTGTAGATCACAATAATACCAGTTGAAGCAACATTTATGCAGAATCACATAATTAAAGCAACTAATTAATTTCATTTCAATAACTCATTTGCATAAATTACTAAAATGAACAAGGTAAATTTATGTAGCACATAATTCCATGAATCTAATATGGATTGCTCTATCCATGCACAACCTTAGTGAAACCATCATATAAATGATTATCTTGCATAAGCATTAATAAACATGTTGATCAAATAACATAATCAAATCACCCTAAGGATGTAGACCACTCACGGCCCCAGTCATGATCGCTGACAAAGATTTGGATAACTTAATTCAGTGAAATCATTATCTTCGCCTAAATCTCTAGTTATTGTTGCCTTGTTTAGGACTGAGCAGGATTTCTCACCAAGGAGAAAGCATTCAAAATCAGTGAATATTTGTTATTTGCAGGTCATATGTTACCTGCTGTGGGAGAAAAATGAATATGAAATTGATCTAGATGATGGCATCACTGATTGTGTCCCGCATCAGTACTTGTAAGGCCTAATTCAGTCAAAAATCAAAAGTCGTCGTCCAACAAAATGGCATCTGCTTCTCGTAAACAAGCCGCTTCTCTTCATATCTAACAATGCAGTATTTATTTGTTTGTTGCCACAGTAAGTAACAAGTAAGTATGGTTGTAAGAAAATACTCACGGATGGCTCTGAACAAGAAGAGACAAAAGAGGAGTGGGTAAAGATTTGTGAGGGTGAAGACGGCGATGAGGACAGTCCTTGTAGATCTTAGGGAGGTTTTTTGCAGTTGGTGCTCTGTTCTACCTCTGCATTGTTGTTGTTGGAGGTTACTCTTGACCATGTGCTCTTTTTAATGGAATCCCCTTCTCTCTGACTATGTGCTCCCTTTTGGACAAGGGTTGATTTTGGATCCATTTAAGAATTTATGTCCACGGCTAGGTCTAGTGTTTGGAGGGGATGTGCTTAGTGCTACTACCCCTAGGTGGTGGCTGTAGGTTATCTCTGCCTATGTGCTCTTTTTAACAAACTCCCCTTTCTCTCTGGCGTCATGTTCCTTTTGAGAACGGTTGGTTTGGAGTTGTTTGGTGGTTTCTTTCAAAGGCTGGGTCTTGCATTTGAAGGGGGTTGTACTCAACGTTGTGTTTGCTTTCATTAATGTTGAGGGCAAAATGGGTTTGCTTTAGTTGTCTCTATTCTTATCGCTCTTGCCACTTTCAGATATGAGTTAAGAGTCTTCTTCTGCTTGTGGAGATGTTGGGTGTGGGTGCTCTTGTGAAGAATGGTGGAAGCCTCGTAGGGCTTTATTGATTATACATTTTCAGTTTAAGTCAGATGCAGATATTTTTTAGGCAGCCCAACTTTTCTAAAGATGTTGAGCTCCACCTCTATCTCTCTCTGCATACATGCATAAACAATGCTCACTGCAACTGTTTGATAGAGGAAAAATAGAAATAAAATTTTGGAACTCCAAATCTAACGTAACATTAAACATTAAATTCAAAGAGAATGCATATGCCTAAATGAACCTGAAACAACCAATATAATTGACAAAATAAATTTTAAATTTAAAAAAAAAGTCTCCAAACATATCAGACCCACATCATTACCTTCAAATGGTTCTCATAAATAACATGTATGAGCATAGACGTTCAAATTTCTTGTATCAAATAAACTTTTGAGTTATACCATGCACAGTGAGCAGTTGTTGCTCCATTAAACTAGAAATAGATTTTCAAACTTTCCGAGTAATGGAATTGTGCGAACAAACTGAAAGTTTCTCTAAGTTCAAATTATTTTTTATATCCCGTCTGGAATTACATAGCTCTAAAACAGAATGATGGTATAAAGTTAAAGAGATAAGAGCGTAATTTCGAAGAGCATGAACAGTCATATCGAGAGGGCAGTCCTCTCTTATGCTCAAGATTTTCCTTATTTGTAAGTACAAGACTTTTGGACAATTTGTTTTCTTCTGATAATAGTTTGTTTGTTCCATTTCTCTAAACTGATGTACTCTCGCTTAAGAATCACTATGTATACTTTTTGTCCTCCCTGAACTGTTGTATTTTGCTTAAAGAAAACGTAATCAACAAATCGATTCCTGTCCATATGAATCACTGTACTGAAATTTTAGCATCTGTCGAATTTCTCCATTGCCCCGGAGGTTCTCCCTTTACTCTTTTCAGATTATTACCTAGGTCTACAACATTTTAATATGTAGAATTTATAAAAATATTAAAGGATTGAAGTCAAAGAGTTTAGAAGGTCATTTTGTGTAATTGTCTGAAATGAAGAATTTGTGGATCCCGGAGATTGAGTGAGAAGAGAGATAATTAACAAAAATACTCATAGATGGATTAGATAAAACTTATGAACTGAACCATGATCTTCAGTAACATTTTTTCCTAAAACTGAAGGAGCTGTGGAGTTGCAGACTAGATTTACGCATTTGTGCTTGAGACGAAGACCGTGGCTTGTTTTAAAAAAGGCACATCAAACTGTTGATCGACACTGCAGACTTCAGAAAAATGTTCTTGAGTTCCTCTTTCCTCTGATGGGCTCGAGATATATCCAAAGTTTGTCAAAATTTGCTTGATAGAGAACTGCTCCAATGGTGGATATAGAGATACAACCATAAGTTTCTATGGTGATCAACAAGCAAGCTCAATGAAATTCCATGCGAGTGAAAAAGTAAATTTGAAGAATTAACAAAAGCTGGAGCCTTTAGGATGAACAAACTGTCCTTTTTATCTCCCAACAGCAAATAAACCGAACATGAAGAGCTTGTAATATGGTTAGCACTGCATAAATGAAGATCAAAACACTTTATTGCTATAATAAGTTCACAGTTAGAAAGAAAATGCCTTAAATTACAAATAGATGGAAAAAGTGAAATTTGCAGCTTCATGATTATGATATTCAGCTTGACAGAAAATGGCAACTACATGATAAAGATTTCAATTCGCAGGACAATTACAGCTGCCAATTCTTATTTAAGGTCACAACAGTAACCATTTTTATTTTTATATTTTTTGATGGAGGGTTCAGACCTGCGAGGCAGCCTAGTGACGCACGAAGCCTACAAGCTACCAACCAGCAAAGGCCACCACAAAGACTTTTTATGAACATGATACGGGCCCACTCGTGCCTGAAACCTCTTCGGCTTCGAGCCAAGGAGTGAGGGGCATCCACGCCATCAAAATCACCCAGGGCACGATCCCGGCGTCATCCCTCATGATGTCAGAGCCTTGCACTCAGCAAGACTTGATCCCTGGTGGGCTCTTTGTGAGCCATTCAACTTCACCAGTAGAAAAACTAATTGTTTGTTACCTGGATGTCTCATTGCTTGGATTGGCTATTGTTTTTTGATAGTGGTCTCCTATGTCTATTTTTCTGCCATTGTTAAAGCATAATTTTGAAATCAAGGGATTTCTTGTTGATTGGAGTAGAGCCTTCATTAGGCTACATATAGCTAATTTTATCCAACATCTTTTATTAATAATCTTGTGTAATCTGTAATAAATTTTATTTATAGATCATTTTTTGGACTGCTTTTTTTTCATTGAATCTATTAAATTTTGACAAAGAAAGTAGTAGACCGAATACCAGTAATGTGCTCTTCCAAGAGTTACAGAAAGCAAAGATAGATGAATAGGATAGAAATTAAAAGATTACATAAATTGAAGGAAGGTGCACAATCATTGGGGGAATTAGACTTGAAGAGATATCTGTAAATTCTTAAAATTTCTAATTTTCCGTTTGGCAGAATTGGGCATAGGAATACATATTTCAATTTTAGTCCAAAAATGAACATTTGCAATTTCCCGTGGAATTGAAAATTAGAATACATATTCCTATTCCAATTCTACTTTTTCAAATAAAAAACCTGATGCAGGAAAATAATTGGTGCTTGTTTCTATTTCAAGGGCTATGAAGCAAAGAATTGATCATTGGAATCAAACAGAGCACTATTCTTTCGTTCTCCCTGCCATAGAGAGGGCCATGGAGTTCACACAGCTCCACTGCAGGGGGAGCATTGATAGATAATGCAAATGCATGCAGTTTGGGGTGAGGCACAGCAAAGGGGAGGTGCTCCGAGTGCTCGCGTTGCCATTTACAAGGAATGTAGGTTCATTCTTTGCACCAATGTTGATTTGCTTGCTGCTTTCAACGATGTTGTAGATGATGGAGTTGATATCATCTCCCTGTCAGTGGGCTGTGGTCTTCCTCTGCCACCCTACTTTAAAGATGTTGATTCCATTGGGGCTTTTGAAATGACAGGCCATCCTATTGCACTCTATCCTACACATTTTCTGCTATACGAGTTTCTAATCTTATCTTCCAATGGTGGGGTGTCTGATCAAAGAAGCTATATTAGGGGTTGTCTTTCAATAGACATATATACATGAGGTGTGTTTATATAAAGTTTTCAGATGTTCTGCTTGTAAGGAATTGGAAGAAAATATGAAAAAAATTGTTGTCCACCGTTAAAGATATATTTGACACAAGTTCAGGGGTGCCATCAAGTTTCTCAGTGCAAAAACTTTCAATTTTGTCTAGCCAAGCAGAGGATAGGAATACGAATTTTCAATTTCTATTCTAGAATAACAAATCTAGAAATACTTATTCCCATTCCCATATATCTATTTTCACAGCCAAACAGACCCAAAATATTGGAATAATTGCTACAACATACATTAGAAATACAAATGGTGTCATATTATACACACTCATATGTGATTAAAGAATTGTTTTTTAACCCAGAAAATAAAAAAATTTGAAAACAGTTGAAAACAGCGAGAAGACTGTTTAGGAAAACCTATTAGTAATTTCGAAAAAGCATCTACGTAAAATTTTACTCCCTATTGAACAATACGTGGTCGCTAGATAGAATTGCCCCTTATTGAACAATACATGGTCGCTAGATTTCTATCTAGGGTTCAGTGGGAGCTAATTCGGGTGATGAAAACAAAACTTGATTTCAATTAAGGATGACTTAGAAAATATGAATAAGTAGGAGGAGCTGATTTGGGTTGTGAAAAACTTATCGTTTTCCAATAAAGATGGCTTACAAAATATGATATAGACTCATATGTGATAAACAATTCGTTTTGAACTCGAGAAGACTGTTTAGGAAAACCTATTAGTACTTTCGAAAAAGCATCTACGTACAATTTTGCTCCCTATTGAACAATACATGTTCGCTAGACTTCTATCTAGGGTACAGTGGAAACTTGATTCCAATTAAGGATGACTTACAAAATATGAATAAGTAGGAGGATCTGATTTGGGTTGCGAAAAACTTATCGTATAATAGCATAATACCACATTCCAAAGGACAATAAAAAATCAACTACTTGTAGTTCATTTTCATCTTGAAAATTTTAATAGGATCAAACCAATTAAAGGACAGGAAAATTAAATTATAAACTGGAAAAACAATTTTGAGAACTAGGTCCCAATCCTAAAAATGATTGAAACATCAACATTCAAATCCTTCGTGCAATAACAAACACAACAATTCGCATGCCACAGAAATAAGATGTCAAAAGACCCGCAAAGAATCAAGATTTTGAGGGTTTCAGAAAGATTTTGAGATTCCAGAAAACCATTCAAGAAAATGGTGTAAATTAGGGTTTCTGCCCAACAGGAGCAACAAAAACGTCCCAATAAATCCTTCAAAATAGAGACGAGTGTATGCCAAATTTAAGAATAATCAACCAACTACAGAGTTCCATAACGACTTACAGCCATATCAGGAAAGATACATGACTTAAAGTAGACCTAAAAAACGAAACTGAAACCTAAGAAGACAAAAACCTTCAAATTATTAAAAATGCGAAGCACGGATCAAAAAACCCTCTGCCTCCTACAAACAACACACCAGCACATTCTCATTACTTCCATTACTTCCAGCGCGATTTATTCAAAAAAATACCTAATGTTGCTGCCAACTTTGACACAAATAAGATGCAGGAAATCATCGTACTTGCAACACTGGACAGCAATTAAATGTAGCACACGCATGGGGCTGTTCCTTCAGGTGTATCAGGTCTGCCCGGGGTAGCAATGTGCATCGTACAAACGACTACAGAGAATTGTGGAAGTGATAAAGAAACACCATCAGATACAGCTGAGCGAAGGGCAGAGGATCAATTTAAAGGCTCTCTCTAGGGTTTGCGGGGAAAATGTACAGATTAGGGTAGGTAACAGAAAAAAAACTAGTGTCCACATATCTTTATTGGTTCTTATGGGTGCCCTCAACTCCGTAGGGAAGGATGCTCTTCCTAAACTAGAGGAAGGATGCTCTTCCCAAAGTGAGCATCAAATGTATGTTGAGATCTCTTGGTTTAGGAGCATGGTGCATTAAGTTCAAATTACAATATAAGAAAATTATATAAATAAATCTATCTTAAAATAGGTGCCCTCAAACTCGTAGGGGAGTATGCTCTCCCTAAACTAAGCATCAAATGTATATTGAGGTCTCTTGGTTTAGGAGCAAGGTGCATTAAGTTCAAAATACAATATAAGAAAATTATAGAAATAAATCTATCTTAAATTTTTTTTTTAACAATTATTTTATTATTTATATTTAAAATATTTTTTTTGGCAAATAGATGGTTGGATGGGATCAATTCCTTTAATATTAGTATAAGAAAATAAGTAGAAAAAGTCGAAACCAAAGAAAATCAGTCAAAGATCTTGATCTAGAATTTTTCAAAGTATAAAGATAGCTATCTAGAAATGTACGAAGCCTACCCCTAATAATTGCTAAGACCATCACCTATTAGAAATGTATTCAATAATTGTTGGCTTCATATACATATGCCAATGTATACTGTTCAAAATGTATAGAAAACGAGACCATTAGAAACACAGATATCAAAATCATACCTCTCCCCCACACACACACCCCATGACACATAACAACATAGTACTAGAAGAAATGGACCCTCTTCTTGGGTCACTGGCCACAAATATCCTTGAAGAGGCAGTTATATGGGCTAATGTGAATGTGTTGCTCCTCCATTTTTTCATTTTCCTTGAATGGGCATCACATGCCTTTACAATGCAAGCACATTTGCATTTTCAAAAAAACTAGATCATTTGTGACTTCGCTCACATCCTTTACATCATCTTGTACCCTTGAAACCACTTAACAGTCAGGTAGTATTGGAAAGTCCAGGTCTGTCAAGGTCACAACCTCTCCTTCAGGAACCCAAAAACCTTCACATCTCTTATAACTCTGGAACCACTTCATTGTGGGGGGTGGTAGGAGGGATGTTGCTTTTTGCAAGAACATGAAGTTCTTATTGATATTCATGATCCTACCCTTAAGCTCCTATAGTTCTACTGAGATGATGAGTGGGAATATGTGCACTACCCTAACAAATCCTCTCTCTGGTCCAAGATGGTATTGTTGAGAGACCATAATCATTATGTCAGTATTTATATTATCCAGCATTGCTATAATCTCCCCCAAACACTCATGTTTGAATACACTCTACCACGAGTTTTTTTCCATGTTCTTTGGCACACCTCTGTTGAGGGAGATTGGCAAAAACATTGCAGCGATATTTGTTTAACCCTATACCTACGGCAAGCATTTGTGGACAAGAACTACCTTCACTACATACAAAATGAGAGGGTTCTTTAAAATTTGCAAGTAAAGGATCCTCTTCTCTAAAACCTTACCCAAGAAAGCTACCATATTACTATAAGACTCCAAGAGTATCAAGGTGTCCATTTCTCTAGGTATTTCTAGCTCAAGGTGTTCTTTCGGTGATACATCTTTCAAAAGTAGTGTGGTTATATAGTTGTTACCCACCTATCCTCGCTAAATGCAAATCATGTCAAATCTATGCCACACACTTTTTTTCTATAATTGACTCATACATCCATTAAACTTCTCAATCGATGTCATCATTCCATCTTTATGATGTATCCTCAATGTGGAATTTAATGATGCCACTTGTCCCATTCACACACCAATCGAAGCATGGAGAGGCAATGGTAACCCATGGATCATCACCTTGATCTTGGAATGAGAGAGACCCAATGCCACCAAAATGTTAGTACTCATGGCCATCTTAGTTTCCAGGTGTGAGAGCATCTCATATCATTAATACCTCATCCTTTTATACATGTCTCCAACTAATCCCTTGTCAATGCTTCAACCTTCCTCCATTGAGGCTTTCTTAGAAACCTCATTTGCTCTTTCATTGCCTTCCTAATATACGTCAAATCTAAAATCTTCCAATCCTTCTAAGATGCTAAGAATGTGTTGAACCCATTTCTGAAATTTCCAATCTTATACATGTCTAGCTCTTATGGCATTGATAACTATCATGGAGTCAACTTGTAGATGGATCTTCTAAAAGCCCAGTCAAGGTGTCATTTTCAAGCCTTTGGCCATGACTCTAAACTTTTCCTTGATATTAGTTCATACTCCTGTATGCTCCTTATGGGCTAACAATGTATCACCTAGATTATCACAATCCCAATGTTGATCAATCCTAGATTGACATGAGTTGCACCATAAAAATTCACTTCCACTCATCTCTTATCAATGGTTATCCAATGAATCTCTGTATGAGTTTTGAAGTTATCTTCATCATTCAAAGCACCAACCAATATAGGCACAATAAGTCCTTGAAAACTTTTTTTAATACGATCATTCCCAATGGTGAAAGAACTCAATTTTAAGGTTTGTGTTGTATTTACAAGTTCTATGGTTGAAGCTTCAATCTTTTGTGCTAGATGTTCCCTAGGCATTAATTCACCTCTGAATATCATTATATTCCTCCCTTTCCAAAGTTCCCAAATTACCATGGATGGGGTAATCTGTCAAATGTAGGATTATACACTCTTCAACATAATGGCCAGCCACATTAAAAACTAGTCTACAAGAGAGTCGGGTTTAGGTGTACTCCAATTTAGTTTCTATAGGAAAATGTCCCAACAGTGTTGTGCATAGGGACACCCTAGGAGGATGTGCTTAGCATTCTCTTCTTTTTGTTTGCATAGAGGATGCCTTCTTGGTGCAACAATGCTAATTTTATTTAATTGATCATGGGTGAGGACATAATCTTGAATAGTGAGGAAAGCGAAGGCTATTGTTCTTGGAAAATAATTCTTGCCCCAAAGTAGGTCAGTAAGCTAGTGAGGATGAGCATTCATTGTCTAAGGACTTGTATCCAATCTTTACCTTTTATTCCTCATTTCTATATGCACTCCACCTAATAACATCTAGTTTGTCAACCCATTAAAAAGATGGGAGACTTAAAATTTCCTTTGGTTTACTCTTTTGCTCTTCTAGAGCTTGGATGTCACCCAAAAAATTCCACTCCCATTTTTGGACAACACTGAGTTAAACCATTCTTCCATAATAAACTACTTTATTACCTCGCCTCCTAGTGGTTTCCTCTTTGATTACTTCAATGTTATCAAAAGTGAGAAGTGATGAAGACCCTTCACATGAGTCTGTTAGAATATATAGTCCACCAATATAATTGGGGGGGGTGGTTTGAATCAAATATCCAACTATTATCACAATTATCAACCTTAAACAAACTTTACTATATGAGCAATATAATTTAAAAAAATAACAAGATACTCATGCACAATAACACCAAATACGTTAACTAGGGAAACCCTTGATCACAGGGAAAACCTCGGTGGAGATGGTACCCACAAGATGATGTACTAATATAAATATTCTTTGTTAAGGGATGGACCTTGTTAGCTTGTTAGGAGTCTATAATAATCAATACATATCAGTCCCTGTTAGGAGACTTTGAATCTCTATTAGGAGATTCCAACCCTGTTAGGAGTTGTGGAAGACAGTTGGACCCACTTCTCAAACAACTTTAAGGGCAAGACCAATGAACCCATTGTCCAAATGATCTCTTTATATTCCTTGTAGAATAATAGAAATGAATAGTACTACTCCTTCCTCTTTCTATCATATTAACCAGACTTCTTCTCCTTCTGATCTTGTAACCAAATCACAAATCTTGGATCACTTAGTCGCATTCAATAAACACTATGTTCCTTTTCACACTTAACACTTCATACAAAAATCGCAAAACTCTTACTTCTATTACAAACAAGGAAAACATCTTTCTTTTATAACATATGTTCAAAATAATTCCTTGAGTCGGCCTTGAGGTTTTCTCAATTAATTATAATAAGATAATTAATTAATTACAATTACAATAGCATTGTCGACTTACAATCTGTACAAAAATTCACACATATGATACTAGGGCTTGTGCATCTACTAACATCATTATCAAACTATCCTCTGTCACTGGTTGACCACGCATCTTCATATTATATCACTACTAAAAGATATAATGAAAATATTAGAAATTGCTTCTTAGATACTTTGTCTCTATACAACTCTTAGTAAATTGGGTACAACTTCTGTGCATCTTCAAATTACGTGTTGTGCATTGGACCTTCATATCAGGACATTGTACTGAACATGTCCATGAACATGCATCACCAGACAAGCAAAACCTTGTCCATACAACTAAGATCTCTCTGCTACTTTGCCAGTCTTCACAGACTTACTGCTATGTGGACATCAATGACAAACACAATCATGAATGCAACACGTCAATACTCTCCAATGCTTAGGATACTCCCCCAAATGTAGTATCATCAACACATATGCTAACAATCTCCCACTTTGGCATTGATGGCAACATAGATGAAAAATATCCAAGTTCCATGAATACCAAAATAGTACTCTATTGTTGCTCTTGTTGTTGTTATCTTCTCAAATCCTCTTCATCAATTAGATCTAAAATCCTCTAGAACATTGCTATGTTCTTCTTCTTCTTTAGGATTGGCAATAGTTGTTTACACTAAACAACTCACAATCCATCAAAATTCTTCATGTTGCATATCTCCCCCATAGATATATTCCTCCTTCTTTACATGAATCTTTCTAAATCTCCCTAATAAAGTAGAGATTTCCATGCATTATCCCCATACATACTTAGGAGATATTTTTCATGCATATTCTCCCCCATTGACATCAATGACAAAGTCCTCTTTATGTCAATTTATTGCTCCAAATCTTCAACCAACTCAAGTATCCAAAGACACAATTGAAGACCAAATACCAAGAGTCATTAATGACTCAACTCATCACAGATACTCCCCCATACAAGAAGCATCAACATTCACTCTAGTCTAACAATAGTGCTTTATACCACTGGACTGATTCACTTACTACACCATCTACTTAGAAGTAGAAAGGTGCATAACCCCAAGCATATCTCTCAAGTACTCAAATGTATCTTTAGGTAAAGACTTAGTAAAGATATCTGCAATTTGCCCTTTAGTAATCACATAATCTAATATGATATCTTTTTTTGTTTCTTTCTCTCTCAAGATATGATACTTAATAGATATATGCTTAGTCTTAGAATTCAATACAATATTCTTATACATACTCACTGTACTTGTGCTATCACAATAAATGATAATAGGTTCTATAAACTCAATTTCAATATCCTTCAACATATGTTTCATCCACATCACTTAATTGCAATTATTTGTTACTGCAACATACTCTGCCTTAGCTATACTCTAAGAAATACAATCTTGTTTCTTTCTTAGCCAAGAAACCAATCTTCCTCTAAGGAAAAATGCTCCATCACTGGTGCTCTTTTTGTCATCCATACTACCTTCCCAATCTGCATCAATATATGCACATAGAATAAAATCATTCGATCTATCATACCAAATTCCATAGTCAGATGTTCCTTTCAAATATTTGAATATCCTCTTTACTACTGCATAATGATACTCCTTAGGATCAACTTGAAATCTAGCTATGATCCCAACTTCATTTTCTATATTTGGTTTGGTGCGAGTTAGATATTGCAAACCTCTAATCATAGATTTGCACTTCTTCTTCTCAACTATAGTGTCTCATCCTTGCTAGATAACTTGTGACCAGTTATCATAGGTGTACCAATAGGCTAACAACTTTCCAATCCAAACCTTTTCAACAAATATTTCAAGTACTTAGCTTGTGAGATAAAAATACTATCATTTTTCTACACAATCTACAATCCTAGGAAAAACTTCATTTCTCCTATCATGGTCATTTCAAATTTATTCTTCATTTCTTCAACAAATTTATCACTTGCTTCATCATTTCCTCCAAATATGATGTCATCAAAAAATATTACTGTTATCAGCAAACCATTCTCAATTTCTTTCAAATGCAGGTTACTATCTATCATACCTTTAGCAAATCCAAGTTTTGCCAAGTAGTTGTCCAACTTTCCATACCAAGTTCTAGGTGCTTGCTTTAGACCATATGGAGATTTTTTTAGTCTACATACCATATCTTTGTCTTATGTTAGAGGAAAACCTTCAAGCTACTCAATATATACTTCTTCTTCAAGTTCTCCATTCAAGAAGGTTGATTTAACATCCATCTCATATACTTTGAACTTATTTTCATTGCATAAGCCAAGAACATTCTTACTACTTCCATTCGGGCTATAGAGGCATATATCTCCTCATAGTTTATGCCTTCTTGATGTGAGTAACTTTATATACAAGCCTGGCCTTATTTCTCACAACTTTGCCTTGCTGATTCATCTTCTTTGACATACTTCTACTAGGAGTTGTCAACTCAACACTTTCTTCTGCTTTAGGCTCTAACCTTTATTCTTCAATCTAAATCCCATTCTACAAATCATTTTTAGTCTCAATGATAACTTCCACATTTTCATGGTTAGCCTTTGGATCAACAATAGTTACTAAAGCTATCTCTTCTACTACATCCTCTTTCTTAACCAATTCAAGCTCATTATCTTTAACATCATAGTCATTCAAGAATCTTTCCATACTTTCTTTAAATTCTTCATCTTAATTAGAAAGTGAATGCTTTCTAGATTTTCTTATTATTTTAAAACATCTAGATGAAAAATGACCAAACTCTTTACATGTCCAACAAACAAAAATTTCCATACCTTCTTGCTCTCTTTTCATAAGCAGATCAATTCCTTCATTTATCTTCATGCCTTCTTTGGATCTGGATCTAACTTCACTTGTGCTTCTATTCTTTTGTATGCAACAAAAGGATTACTCAATGCTTAGTTCTTTATAAATTTCTGACGTCTCACCAAGAAGCTCCATCTTCTGGATGTAAAAATTTCCTCCATCAGACTTAGGACTATCCTTTCTAAAATGACTCGCCGCTTATCTCCCAAAGCTATTAAGCTTTCTCTTCAAGGACCTGATGCTCTGATATCAATAGTTAGAATATATAGTCCACCAATATAACTGCGGGGGGGTGAATCAGTTATTCAACTATTATCACAATTGTCAACCTTAAACAAGATTAACCATATTGGCACTATAATCAGAAACAACAACAAGATACTCATGGACAATGACACCAAATATGATAATTAGGGAAACTCTTGATTAGAGGGAAAACCTCAGTGAGGATGGTACCCACAAGATGATGCACTAATATAAATATTTTGTGTTAGAGGATGGACCCTGTTGCGAGTCTATAACAATATTCAATACATATCAATCCATGTTAGGAGACTTTGAATCCTTGTTAGGAGTTGTGCCAACTTTGTTAGAAGTTGTGGAAGACAATTGGACCCACTGCCCAAACAGCTTCAAGGGAAAGACTAATGAACCCACTGTCCAAATGATCTCTGTATTATTCCTTGCAAAATAATAAAAATGAATAGTATTTCTCCTTCCTCTTTTTGTCTTGTTGAACAGGCTTCTGTGTCTTCTAAACTTCTAACCAGATCACAAATCTCACATCTAACAATCCCTTGGATTGCTTACTCGCATTAAATAAACACTCTACTCCTTTTCACACCTCACACTTTATACAACGATCACAACACTCTTACTCCTATTACAAACAAAGAAAACATATTTTCTTTATACCATATCTTCAAAATAATTCCTTGAGTTGGCCTTGAGGCTTTCCCAATTAATTATAATAAAACAATTGTTAGAATTCTTTATAATAATTGAGAGTGGGGTGAGTCTATTATTCAAGGTCCACATGTACAAATAAAAAATTTCAATGCTTAGTAGACCCATCTCCATAAAACCTTATCATGCATGCATCCATTAGATTATATAATACTTAAACTTTGTAGGTTACTATCCTCGGCCAAAACAACTTTGTAGAAATGTAAACATGAAAGAACATAAGAACATTCACACAATTTGACACAAGGATTTTATGTGGAAACCCAATTTGGGAAAAACCACCAATAACATGCTACCTATTCTCACTCTTCTAAAGTGATACCCTATTAAAGGCCAACCCTGTTAAAGGTTACAATACACGTTAAATATGACTCGGTTAAAGGATTTCAATCACCCTATTAGGAGTGAGCCTTATTAGATAACTTTAGACCATTCCATTAAAATGTCACCCAGTCAAAAGAATTTACAAATGACTATTAGGTTAACCTCAATCCAAAGGATTTACCCTAGACTAATATAATGATTAGAAAGTAACAATAAGGCTTGATCTAATAAGAAATTACAACTCACTTGCAAATTATAGATCTTTGTTTTAGTCTTCCATTCTATTTGGCATTCACACACTTCAATTCTGATAGCTTGTTCACCCTTCAAGTATTCATACTTTTAAGCCTTCTTGCTTTTTATGCCAACTGTAGTCATTTTTGTTCAGTCGCTGCATGAAGCAATACCCTAGACTCCTTGTCTTCCTTAGGTTCTCGCACATGATAACCTTTTCTTCAGACCAACTATCAATATAAATAAATAATTAAGATCTTTTGTCACTTAACCACAATCTTGATTATGTAGGATGCAATGAATCTAGCCACTTTTTCATTTGGTTTCTTTAGAAACTTCTACAATCTTCCTTGAATTTGCCTCAAAATTGTTTACCTTAAATTCTATATCACTAGCTCATCATAGTTATCTTCCACATACTTCACACAATTCAAGAAAATAAAATAGTTGGCTCAGATTTGTCAAATCTTTGATTTTACATATTTACTGGTACTTGGCATCAATATGTTGTCACTTGGCCAACACTAGTTTACTCAACAAACACTATTTTTTCATCTTTGCTTGGCACCTCTTATTTTTCACTCAGCTTTCACTGATTTTTGCTCGGCTGGCACTAACTGCTTAGCAAGGCTTGATAGACACTTTTCTTACTTGATCTTCTTCTAGTCTTAACTTGAGTAATCTTTCATTTTAGAATTTAAGTAGATAAATGATACACTATATTATCAATGTCTTACTTGGTATTAGTGCTTCTTTTACATACCAAATAACTCAACATTTCTCTAGGTGCTATTGTTATCTCCTTCTTTCAAATCCTCTTCATCAATCAACTAAATGATAGCTTTTAGATCAAAAAAAAATTGTCTCACCAATAGGTAGCAGGATTGACATCATTGACAAAATAATGATTGAATCATTATAGGTTCTTCTCTTCAAAACAATCTTATATCAACAATCTCCCTCTTTGACATTGATGGCAAACCAATACCAATAACAATACCAAAAATAAAATAAATCATTGAAAATTTATGTCTATCAATTTAGTACATGTCTGTTCTCTACATAGGGTAATGTGAGCTTTGTCAAGTTCCTTTATTGCTCCTTCTTTCTTATATCTCCCTCTTTAGAGTATCTCTCCCTCTTTTTGATATTCAGGTATCTAGCTCTCTTAGTACTTACATCTCTTTATACTTATATTTAGGTATCATATCTCCCTCGGTACTATTTATCTTCAGGTATTCTATCTCCCTCTTGACAAAAATGCCAAAGACTTGTCATCTCTATATGAAGATATAGTCAATTCTAGATTCTCCCTCTATCACCTTTCACATGATTGTAAATCTTCTAATTCAGCTCCTTCATTACTTTAGTCAGCTCCTAAATTAATATCCACTACATCAATTTTTAAAATACAACATTCAACTCAGTTGATGCAGGGCACTACTCATGCTTCTTAAGTAGCTTTGGATAGGGGTATCACCCCTAGTTTACCTCTAAGATATTCATGTGCATCCTTAGGTAAAGATTTTGTGAATAGATAAGTTATCTATTCTTTTGTATTAACATATTCCATCGCGAACTAACTATCTCAAGTGATGATACTTGATTGAAATGTGCTTATTCTTTGTGTGCATTATAAGGTTCTTTGATATATTTATAGTACTTGTATTATCACAATAAAGTTCAACGGTTTCATTCTTCATACCTTTGAGTAATTGTTTGATCCATACCACATTTGTACAATTTATTGCAACAACCACATATTTAGCTTCAATAATAGATTGAGATATATAAGTTTGTCTCTTGTTAGTCCCAATGACCAATCTCTTTCCTAAAAAAAATGCTCCATCACTTGTGCTTCTTCTATCATCAATGTTTCTATTCCAATCAGCATTTGTGTAGGCTCTCAACTCAAATTTTTCATTTTTCTTATAGTATAGACCATAGCCTTCCATTATTTTCAGATATCTCACAATTATTTAACAACCATCAAATGATTCTCCTTAGGATTTGCAGAGAGTCTTGCAACAATCCCAACAGATAATGCAATGTCAGGTCTACTATGCACTACATATTGTAATTTTCCAATCATAGACATGTACAATATTTGATTCACATTAGTAGATCATCATTCTTTGATAGTTTGTGTCTTCTCACTATAGGTGTGCTTATAGAATTTGAAAATTCCAATCCAAAAGTTTTCAATATTTCTTTCACATACTTAGACTAAGTGATGTATATACCATACTCCATATGATATACTTGCAAACCAACAAAGAAATTGATCTCTCCAAACATGGACATCTCAAATTATTTCTTCATTTCATTTGATTAGCTAGTAAAATACATTTACCTCCTTTTGTCTTCAAGTATAGATTGTTGTTATCATCAGTCTTCTCAAAACCAATATTCACAAAATAATTGTGAAGCCTTTCATACAATGCCCTTGGGGCTTGCTTTAAACCATATAAAGTTTTGTGTAGTCTACATACCATATTCTTGTTGTTAGCATCAACAAATCCTTCAGGTTGTTCTATGTAAACCTCTTCTTCCAATATGCCATTCAGAAATTTTGACTTCACATCCATTTCATAAACTTTGAAACCTTTGTATGTAGAGTAAGCAAGCAAAGTTCTTACTCCTTCCAACCTTGCAATAGAGGCAAATGTTTCTCCATAGTCTACTCCTTCTTCTTGTGCACACCCCTTGCAAACTAATCTTTCCTTATTCCTTGTGATTTCACCATTTTCATCTAACTTGTTTCTATACACCCACTTGGTTCCAATCACATTCTTGTCATCTGGTTTGGGAACTAGAGTCCATGTCTTGTTTTTCTTAATCTGCTCAATTTATTCTCTCATGACTTTACTCTAGTCCAAATTTTATAAGGCATCTTTCACCATCTTAGGCTCATGCATGCTCAACAAACATGTGTTACTTCTCAGCCTATGTTCTTGTCATTGGTCTAGCATCTTTATATCCAATAATTTGTTTACCAAGGTAATGTCTTTTGACATATTTTGACAATCTTGATTCTACTCTTATTTTTTCAATAGGTTTGTCAACTACGAAATCACTATGTACTTCTGTATTAGGTAACTCAACATCTCTTTCATGTACACTTCTCTCAAAATCAAAATGTGCCTCGGCTTCTATGTATGACTCAGCTTCTGACTCTAACTCGATTCCTGAATGCAACTTGACATTCATTGTATGTGACTCGACAGTCGCTAAAACTTGTTGATTTACAACTTGGTTTACAACATCTTCATCAGCAGGTGTACCTTCATAAAAGTATACAAATGATTTGTACTCTTCAGGTTCCTTCATAGGTTTAGCTTCATGTACCTCTGTGTATTCATCAAACTTCACATTTGCACTTTCCACAACTTTGTTAGTGTTAGTATTTAAACACTTATAAGATTTACTTCTTGTGGAATAACTAAAGAATATACCTTCTTCACTTTTATCATCTAATTTACCATTCCTGGAATCTTTAAGAATGTATCACTTGCTTCCAATTACCTTAAAATATTTTACATTGGGTGAATATCCATACCATAATTCAAAAGATGTTGAATGAGTATCTTTCTTGACTTGCACATGGTTCAAGATAGAGAGAGTTGTACTAATAGCTTCTCTTCAGTATTTCAAAGCAACATTCTTCTCCATAATGAGTGTCCTAGCACAATCCATTACAGATCTATTCCTCCTTTCAACAATTCAAGATAGAGAGAGTTGTACTAATAGCTTCTCTTCAGTATTTCAAAGCAACATTCTTCTCCATAATGAGTGTCCTAGCACAATCCATTACAGATCTATTCCTCCTTTCAACAATTCCATCTCGTGGAGGGGTCCTAGGTGTAGAAGTTTGTCTTTGATTCCTCTATCATTATAGAACATCTCAAACTCATTTGATGTCAATTCTCCACTTCTATTAGATCTCAAGCATTTCAAAAAAAATATTGTCTCCTTTTCAACTCTAGCTAAGTATCACTTGAACATTTAGAAGGCATCATAACTGCCATCATCTTAGAATAATCATCAACAAATAGGATGATGTACTTATCACCTTTGTAGCTTTGCACATTAATTGGTCCACACAAATCAATATGAATAATCTCCATAATTTCTTTAGAGGTGTGAGTTTTACTTTTAAAACTAGACTTTGTCATCTTGCCTAACTGACATTGTTTGCATATCATATTGTCAAGTTTCTTTAGTTTAGGCAAAACTTTGACTCTTTTCATGTTACTAATACTAACTAAGTTATCAAAGTTAACATGACATAACCTCTTGTGCCATAACCACACATCATCAAATTCTATAACAAGACAAGTAGCATCATTCATATCAAGATAAAATAGATTACCTCTACTTTGATCACCTTTCCTAGTTTCCCATCAATGTCATAGATCTTTTCTATCTTGTTCTCAAACTCAACTTTGCAACCTGAACTATTAAGTTGTGATACACTCAACAAGTCATAGTTAAGTTCTTCTACATAATAAGCATTGTCACGCATGATATTTTTTGTGAGTTTGATTTATCCTTTTCCTTTTATCGGAGAGGGTGCATCGTTACCAAACCTTGAACTATTTCCATCATAATAATCAAGGGTAATGAACTTACTTTTATCTTTAGACATGTGATGTGAATACCCACTATCAATGATCCATCTGTCAATCTTGTTCACATAAGATACTAGTGTAGTTGCTTCATCCTCATCAAAATCAATCTTCATTGCAACACACACCACTTCATCATCATGGTTGTCAAATCCATCTTTGGTTTCCTCTGCAACAATGTAGCAAGACTTCTTGCGTTTATCTTTTTAATCTTTGTTGTCCTCATCTCTTTTGCTTCTTTATTTGTCTCCACTTCTATTGTTCTTTTTCTTTAGACATCTAGCAACAATATGACCAACCTAATTGCAATTAAAGCACATGATAGGTAGCTTACCTTTGAATTTTCCTTTGCCTTTGTGAAATCTCCTTGGCAGCAATGCTTCAAGTTGTTCTATATCCTCCTCATCTGTATCATTGTCACTATAAACAAAATTGACCTTTTTCTTTTTCTCTTTAGGTTCCTTTAATGATAGTTTAGCTTTGAATGTTGATTCAACATTCTCAAATTTGAAGTTATCAGAATTAGAAAGTTCAAAGGCAATGAACCTACCTACCAAACCTTCAAGCAATAGATTAGTACCAAGTATACATCTTAGTTCTTGTATGCCAAAAACTCTAATAGCATAGATAGATAGAAGTGTCCTCAATACTTTTCTGAATACAATATCTATTAAACTAACTACCAATGTTCCCCTTTGGGATTCATGACATGGCTTAACCGCCTCCTATGTTCTATAAGTCTAGTGGTTATATTAGGCATTGACAAGTCGATCTTTTGGTGCAACGACAACTCTAGCTTGTAACAAGTGTTATCAAAGCTTGGGCATAGGTTTGAATCTCCTCGAGTAACACTAAGGGGGGATTGTTGGACTAACTTCCAATGTTCCCCTTCGGGGTTCATGACATGGCTTAACCGCCTCCTATGTTTTATAAGTCTAGTGGTTGTATTAGGCATTGATAGGTCAATCTTTTGGTGTAACAACTACTCTAGCTTGTAACATTATCATCATCAATGATACCATTAGCTCCTCTAATAGCATTAGCAACATATTTTATTCTAGAGCAATATTGAACAATGTTCTCACCTACATGCATCCTCGTGTCATCGAACTTACCTCTTAGACTTTCAATTTTGGCTCTCAAAACATTTTTGTCTCCTCCATAAATGGTGTGAAGAGTATCCCACATCTTCTTTTCACTGTCACAATCCTTGATGTCATTGAACTCAATAAATTAGGGCAAATGTGATCTCCAACTAGGGATAACTTTAAGAAACCCCTCTAAAAAAAAAAAGCCTAAAATGCTGGCGAATGCACCATCTTGGGGGCAGGAAAATTTTAATATCGAGGGCGATTTTTTTGTTCTATATAGGGAAATAAAATATTATATGTTGGCAATTTGTTTCTTGCCCTAGCAAAAGTCATTTTAAATGTGGCAAATTAATATTTTTTTTCACTGACGGATATATAAATGATGACTATTTTTTCCCTTGCCAAAAATTAATTAATAATGTCAAAGGCGAATTACTTGTTTTGTAGGAAAATGAATAATAATGGTCTTGGCTAATCTTCAGTGGTAAACTGAAAAATTGTTTAATCTGAAAGAGAAATTTGCACATGTATTGGTTAGTGACTGTACTGACTGGTGAGTAATCACTTTCAAGTTTCAACTTGTGTACTGTCTTAGGTGTGTTATTAATAATGTCGTAACATCATTACGTCAGTGTCACAATTACTATGTCAACTATCGTCACTTTTGTTATGTTAATAGTAAATACAATAGTTTTATTGATTATTGATTAGTTAAAGATCAACGGTATTAGATGCATCTCAGGGCCACTCGCTTGAAAAGACTTGGAGTTGCACGCAATATTCTAGAATGGAGACACATGGAAAAGTTTACATGGAAATCATTAATCATGTTAGGCACTATTGACTGTCTGACATTATTGTCAGCACATTTCGGTGTTTCACACACTTGAAAATTAATAGAAATAAGAAAAAATAAGATATGGAAGATCAAGAATGCCACGTTGCCAAAGAATTAGATGCAACTGCAGTCTGCCATTAAATAGGCTCTTCAATTCCTCTTTCAATATCATTTTTCATATTCTAATTTCTTCAATCTGAATTTGGTTTGTAGTTTCACTTTTGCAGAGTTTTCAATTTCTTGAATCGTAGTCATGGATATGCTAATTCACCTGAAATGCACTAATATGGCTCTGCAAAAGCCCTTTCTAGGCAAAATTTTTGATGATGTCCTTGCCATGGTTTGCAAGGTAGATGCTCGAAGTCCTTTTATTCGTCATGCTATATGCATGGTACTCGGCCATGAATTTTTGAGAAATGATAAGAGGTATCGTGTGTCCACGGATATTACCTCCCGCTTTCTCGCGTCTCTTCTCGACTTTGGAGGTAGGCAAATAGACATGCTGATGCTTCTGCATAACATTTTTAAGGAAACATTTTTAGAAGATGATATCAAAATTATTGTATTGGCTGAGCAGGTACCGGGGCCAAGTATTGGCATCCCTTTTGCAGATGTAGCAGACAAGTGCTGGAAGGAAGGCAACTGACTCGCCATTGGAAGTGGGCGTGGCTCGGAAGGGATTTTCTACAGAAATGGTTGTTGTTAGATGATGACATCAGCGAGATGAACTTCACATGGTTGGATGAGTTCGTGACATCATCTTCTCCAATAGATTCCTCGCGGACGAAATTGAAGACCTTTCTAATTAAAGGCTTCAATCCCTCAGCCGCTCAGCCTGCTCATGCTTCCAGCCTCCCTGGTTCCCTGGTTCCTTGTTCCCTTGGCCCTTAGGGCAAAAAAATGTTTTGATTAGGGCAAAAGTTTGCCAAAAAATGTTTTCAAGATATCTGTATTTTTCTTTGGATTGGGCCCTGCCCTTTTTTGTAAATTACGAAATAGTAAAACCAGGCTGATTAGTGATTTAATCAACTATTTTGAATATGTATGCTATGAATCAGTATTATGTACATTGTAGAGTCTAAAATATTATCAATGAAAATAATAGTTTTTGGCTTCTCAAATCGTTGTTCTTCTTAGTCTACGACTTTGTAAGTTTGTTTCAAATTTATGTGTCAAATATTTATTTCATACCTATCTTGACACCTATTCCTAACTTTTTTTTCATTATGAAAACTTTTAAATGATGAAGAATAGTTTATAAACAATTATTAAAATTTTCAATATATGTTAAATTTTAATAATTTATAGATATTATAACTATATTATATTTTAATTTTGAAACTAAATAATAAATATGAATAAAAATAGAAAATTTGCAATTATATTTTTAAATTGTAATTATAACCATATCATATACATATAATATAATTAATTATACTATAATATAATATAATATAATTATAATTTATAACAATATAATAATAATAACAATGAGTATGACCATCTCATATTAAGATAATTGTGAATTCTATGACACGTGTCACAATTCTGGATGAATCTGGGTAGATGGGAAAAGATTCTCCAAATCAGCCCGAAATTCATCCCGGACTGTCGATGACTCGAGTCATTATTATTATTATATAATATAATAATAATAACAATGAGTATGACCATCTCAGATTAAGATAATCGTGGATTCTGTGACACATGTCACGATTCCGGATGAATCTGGGCAGATAGGAAAAGATTTTTCAAATCGGCTCAAAATTCTTCTCGGGTCGTCGATGACTCGATGGTTCTTATTATTATTATTATTATTTATATAATAATAATATTTATTATAATAATAATATTATTTTTATTATTATTATTATACCATATAATATTTATATAATGTAATAATAATAATGACTTGAGTCATCGACAAAATTATTATTATTATTTATATAATATTATGTGGAATTATTATTATTATTAATATTATTAATATTTGTATAATATTATGTCCACATAATATTATATAAATATTGATAATATTAATAATAATAATAATTTCGTCGATGATTCCAGTCATTATTATTATTATTACATTATATAAATATTAAATGGTATAATATTATAATAATAATAAATATTATTAATATATTATATAAATATTAATAATAATAATAACAATAACAATAATAAATATTATTATTATATTATATAAATATTAATAATAATAATAAGAACCATCGAGTCATCGACGACTCAGGAGGAATTTCGGGTCGATTTGGGAAATCTTTTCCCATCTGCCAAGATTCATCCAGAATCAAGGCCGTCAATGACTTAAGTCATTATTATTATTATTATATTATATAAATATTATATGGTCATAATAATATAATAATAATAATTCCATCGATGACTCGAGTCATTATTATTATTATATTATTATATTATATATATAATAATATTATTATATTATATATATAATAATATTATTATATTATATATATAATAATATTATTATATTATATATATAATAATATTATATATATAATAATATTATTATATTATATATATAATAATATTATTATATTATATTATATAAATATTATTATATTATATTATATAAATAATATAATAATAATAATAATAATTTCGGAGTCATCGACAGCCCAGGATGAATCTCGATCTATCAGATTGAGATGGTCATTATTATTATCATTATATTATATTATTTAATATAATATAAATAATATTATACATAATATTATATTAAATAATATAATATAATAACAATAATAAATTTAATAACCATTTGATAGTCTATAGATCGACGACCCGAGATGAATTTCGGGCCAATTTGGGGAATGTTTTCCCATCTGCCAAGATGCATCCGAAATCATGACACATGTAACTTATGTACATCAGCGTTTCAGTACATTATTTAATATTGATTTTGAGTCTTGACAATTTATTACAGTTAGATGTACATTGTACATAAAAGTTAAAACAATTAATTTCTTATTACTTTCATTTTAACTATTAAACTTCAAGTATTACCTTTTTAGAGTATGAAGTTGAGAGTTCTGGAACTGTAAGACGAGAGTCCAATAGAATAGCCATAGAGTTTTCAAATTTTAAATTTTCAAAGACTGGCAGAATTTCATTTTGTGTTCTAGTTTTTGAAGATTGAAAGTGTGAAAATTGGGTATCAAACGACAACACCAATTATCCAATCTCAATTCCAAGTATTTAATTTTTTTCAAAAAAAATCTATTGCAATTTGCAGCAATAGAAATCTTGATTTTAATTGTCTTAGGTTTACACTTTACAATTATTTTGAATAGGGTCTGAAGTTTAATAACCAGTAGCAGCCAGGCATGGGCAAAACAAAGTCAAAAACCTCCCAAACGAGTGCACCCATAAAGGAAAAGAACACCATTACACAACTCAGACAAGTGCTACAAACCCCAGGTTTCACTGATGAATGTCATGATATTTTTTATCCTATTATCCATGGAGATTCTGGAATCATGGCAATTAGACATTCATTGTTTAGTAAGTGGAAAGATCCCCAGAAGGGGAGAATTTATTACAAATATAACAACAGTATTGCTGCATATACAAATAAACTAGTTGCTCTGGTTACTGGTTTAGCAACTCTCGCTATACCTGAAGTATTCCCTTGCCCTGAAATTGTAATGCTATGCGCTTAGAATTATGATGAAAATAGAAAGGCAATTGTAAACCAAAACACTCAGAAGGAAATTTTATCAATAACTGAGAGTGAATTTTTCACTATGTTAGACCTAGGGTTAGGGTTTAGAACAAAAAGCTCTAATGAGGGCATTGACTTGGATAAACTAGCTCATGCTTATGACAAGCCGGAAAAAAGTTTTCAAGATTCATATATTAAGGGTTTAATACTCTCAGCATCCACTAGTAGTGTTACTGTTACACTGGACAAAGACCATAAGCCTCCTTATCAGTATGATATTTTTGTGCCATGGGTTCAGAATACTATTTATTTGTTATCATTTTGCCTAGGATTGGACAGTAACAAGGAAGTGGGGGCCAATGTTCTTGAAATGATTTATAATATCCATTGTTGAGGTCAGTCAGTTGACAATGTAGCAGTAATATATGATTTTGTTCGGTACATTGTTGAATCTATGCAACAAAAATTAGTAATGATTAAACAAAGTATAGCTATAGGAAAGATGAAGATATTTAGGTTCACAAGTTACTTATGCTACCTTCTTTTAGCAAAGCATCGCCCAATATTTGAGACAGAGAACAACAAGCTTGATATTGAGGTCTATAAGTTTGATGAGAAAACCCAGAAGAAATCAAAGACACCAAGTCCAGTATATGAGTGGACACATAAGATGAGGATGACTGCTAACAATAAAAATTAGAACCATTTTGTTGACTTCTTTTTGGCACCTATTAACCAAAAAATCATAGGCACTACAATGCCTAGATTGTCTGTGTCTTGTAAAGATTGCATTCAATTGGAAAGTCAAATTTAATTGAATGACTGGTTCTTCACGGAAGAGTACATTGTCTTAAGGTTTTACGGTTCAACGGTTGAACCCTGCAAACTTTCAATGCATGTTACAAAAAGGGTTTTTGCACTGGAATAGGTAAGGCAGATGGAGAGCGCAAATGAACTTTTCAGTGGACAACAAAAGAAAATGATATTTCCTTCCTTGCCTTTCGCAATTAGAGGCCTCACATTTGAGAGAAAGGCTTTCAAAGTGGCAAATGAATTGGTAACCTTTTTTTTACTTTCATTTTGTTAGTCACTGGAATTATGATCCACTGGACATAATAAAAACAAGACTTATTGCCAATGGGAACTCTGCAAGCAAATATCAACACCAGGAGATGCCATTGATAGAAAAGTTTAAAAAAAAAGGATTCATGGGATGAGGTTAAGAAAGAGATGGAGAAACATGCAGTAGAGAATAATATTTCAATGCAACAACTGTCATCCCAAATTATGACATTGCACATATCAGAGTCACACAAATCAGGGCCTCTAACATACTTAAATTTCTACGAGAAAGCACCTAAACCTTCTAAGAAGTCTATGCCGAAAGCAATTAAAGAGGCATGCATATCTGAAATGTGGTGTCAAACCAAGATAACTGAGTTTTGGAAAATGAGGCAAAATTTGGGTGAACAAAAGACATCAGCAAATTTTGAGAAAATTGATGAGGATGACCTTTTTAGCACTTATTGGGATAAAGAGCATCAACTGTACTATATCAACTTTAGAGTTGCAGTGATAGTGATATTCAAAGATAGGAGGACCTCCAGTCTGATGCTGACATTCAAAGTATTGAGGATTCTGGGTCAACCAGGGGCAGAGATATTATTAAACTTCAAATGAGTGATTCTACTAAACAAACTTATGGTAAAGGAGCAACTATGATACAAAAAATGGGTTATGTAGGTATAGGGCCCATTGGTGCAAGTGGTGATGGGATTTGGTATCCAGTTCCAGTACCAGACCCACCCAAAAGAGGAAGTAAACCAATCATTGGAAGCTCCGAGATTGAAGATGATTCATCTAAAAAGGGAAAAAAACATTATACTTCTACTTCTGAAGGTCATCCCAACACATTATTTGTTAAATCTTCAAATCCAGTTGTAGTTGATCCTACTGGCACTGGCACTGACACTGGCACTAGCATGGATGAACCTTGTGCAAAAAAGAAAAAACTTATGACAATTACACTGCAAGAAATGTCAGCGGTTACTTCAGCAATGTATGCACCAGTGGCTTCTGTACAAAACCCTAAAAATAGTCCTAAAACGCCAGGATTTGGAATGGGCCATCTTCAGTATGTTGGCAATCCTCAAAATACAGTTGTAGGTGGAGTAAGTTTAGCTAGAGATGGAGGAGCATCAACATTCAACGATACAGTTGATAATTCACCTTTCAAACACTCAATTGTGTCAAAAAATCTAGATTTTAGTTTGAACGAGTTTGCATCAAAGTTTGAATAGACAAGCAAAAGAAATAGGAAAATTATGAAGACTTTGAAAAGTGATGCAGTTGTCGAATGTCAGGGATCTACTAACAGAATATTTCTAACATATGATCCAAGCAATGAAATGATGAACTTCATGGCTGTTATGCCCATGGGTAGAGATAATAATCTACCACAAAATTTAATAAATCATAACGATATACAAGTTACTAGTCTTCAAATGGATTTGTCAAAAGTGAAAAACATTGACAAAATCAATATATCAAAAGAGAGCAACAAAATGGTCTACTCTACACTTCTGAAAGTGGAGAGGGAAAACAAAAGGCTTACAAAGCAAATAGAAAAGTTACAGGCAGACCTTGATAATGTGAAGGCGAAGGAGAAAGCAGCAGACAATAGGTTCAAAGAATTGCAAAATAGGATAAAGAAATCTTCTCCTATAGAGGCAATTGTCCGGCAAGAAAAGATGAATGAACAAGTGCAACATTTGACTAAAGAATTGGATGAGTGCTAAAAAAGACTTAAGAATGAACAAGTGTCTACTGCACAGTTGTTCAAGTTTGTAGAGAGTAGTGCACAGGTCATGAATCAATTGAAAACTAAGCTGGAATCTGCTGCCAAGGAAAATAAATTTTTGAAGGATGAATGGGAGAAGAAAAAGAAAAAAGTGGAGTCTAGGGCAAGTATGATTTTTAATTTGCAAAAGGAATTGGGGAATGAGAAGAAAAAAGAGGAGTCTATTGCAGACACGATCCACAATTTGAATAACCAATTAGAGAATATGAAACAAAAAGAGTTGTCAACTGCAAAAACTATCAGTGATTTGAAGGAGGAATTGGAGAATGCAAAGAAAATGGAGTCTAGTGTTACTACAAGCACTAACACAATCCACAAATTGAGGAGGGAATTGGAGAATACAAAGAAAAAAGAGGAGTCAGCTGCAAAGCAAAACCTCAATTTGAGAAAGGAATTGGAGAACACGAAGAAAGAGGAGTCTACTCAAAGTCTCCATGATTTGAAGAAGGAATTGGATAGTGCAAAGAAAAAGGAGGAGTCCACTTCAAAGACAATCCATGATTTGAAAAGGGAACTCGAGAAAAAAAAGAAAAAAGAGGTAACTACTGCAAATAAAATCCAAGATTTGAAGAAAAAATTGGAGGATGAGAGGGAGAGAGCAACTGATTGGCAAAGGAAACTAGAGGAAATGCAGAAAAAGAGTGAAAAAGAGATGTCTGAAATGAAAAAAAAAGGTGGAGAATGTAATGGCAGAAAATAGAATGACCTCTTCCAAAGACCATCATGTGAAGGATACTATAATAAACACAGTTAATCTTATGAAACAAGAAATTTGGGACAAAATAATGATGATCAGTGATGGTTTGGTTGAATGGCTTGATTTAAATAGCAATTTCAAAGTTGTCTTTGAAAATGTAAAAATTGATTTTCAGGGTAAAAGACAAATCTTCACCAGTTCCTTAAAAGATCTTTCTGACCAAGTTCTCAATAAACTAAAGAGATCCAGCGATAGGGATTTGGCAAACCATGGAATAAAAAACCGCTTGGATGTCTGTGTAATGGCCATTAATGTCTCTCAACATTGTGAAGAAGTAACACAAATTGGTGAATCACTCAATTCTGCTTCCAAAGAGTTGATGAAGATGAATAACACCATAGAGAACTTGCTGAATATTGGATTACCAAATCCTGCTAACTCAGAAAGCACATTGATTGGAAAAGAAAATTGCATGAAAAAGTTGCAAGGCAGGATGAATTCTCATTTAGGGAAATTGCTTGAGGAATTCACTCTGGAGGGAATTGCAAGTTGCATCAAACCACTGTCAACAATGAGTGATGCTATAGATAGATTCCTCCTATCATATGATTCTATCTCTCAGAAGTATTTTTTGTTGACAAGACTACAACTAATTAGCTACAACCTCAAAAAAATGAGGTTTCCAAATGATGTAAAATGGAGTGTCCTAAAGAAATTTAGTGAAGCTGGGTCATCTTCTCAAATTGTTACTGTTGCTATCAGTGGCAGTCATAGCTGATAGCACTAAGTAGTAACACTATAAAAACTTAGTAAGTGATAGAACTATAATCATTTTATTACTTGTTTCTCTTTAATTTCAAATTTTGGATTTAATTTCAACTTTGTTTAATGTTAATTGTTACAGGAATCAAGAGCCAGCATATCAGGATAGTTGGGCAGCCAGGCATTAGCATAGTAGCATACTATGGCATATTAGGAATCAAGAGCCAACATATCTGATCATATATACAATTACAAAATGACCTACAACTATTGTTGCTCCCTTGTATCTGCAAAAGGGAATTCATGGTCATTGCAATTTGACATTGAGTCATTTGCAAAGGGTTGTAATTGTTTGTAATTGACAATCGTTAAATGTATTATGTTATAGGTTGATTTGTAATTATAAATTATAATACAATTTTTTTTAAATGGAACTTATTTTGTTAAATGCATTATGTTACAATTTCTTAAAGAAAAAACTAGAATCAATGAAAATATCAACATTTAAAAAAATACAATCAATTAAAATCTTCACGTGTAAGTACTAAGTTTTTAACATCAACATGTTCAAAAATAAATAAATAAAATTAAGCATCTATAAAGGGATAGTGAATGAAGGCTATAAATTAACTTATACAAACATGTTACATAATTAATTAGTAGGTAGAGTCTTAGATCAGAGCTACTAGCCTACTACTTGACTCATGCAGAAGGTTGAGAAGCTGCTATAGTTGCCATTCTGCCTAGACCGGCTCAGCATCACTATCATTAGAATCCTCCTCATTTATTGCATATAACATTTCATTGTTTGTTGTGTTTTCTTCAGATTCACTATTAGCATTAGACTCACTATGCATGCCAAATTCAACATCATCTTCATTGCTTTGACTTTCAATATCACAATATGAGCCACTACCACTGCCACTTGTGTTTGAAATGTTGGCAATCCCTCTTCTTTGACATCGCTTTCTCCAAATGCTGACAACCCTGTCATAAGGGAAACTTTCTACCTCATACCTAGAATTATAGAGCCTTAGAAAATTATCCAAATTTTTGTCTAATTTGTTTCTAACCTTTGACTTAAGGAAGCCTAAAGTACTAAAAACTCTCTCATCCTCCACTGAACCCAATATCATTGTCAAACATAAATTGGTAAGCTTGAAATATTTTGGTATTGCCTCTCTCAACTGATTACTCTCACCAAGGTTTTTCCAAAGCTTTGTTACCGCTCCCTCTTCATTTGGGTTCTCCATAACAACATATTGTTCCCTCATTATGTTTGAAAAAGAGTATGATTGATCTCTTAGTCGAGTTTCATCTAAAATTTGATTTATGGTGACTCCATTGATTACTTTAGGCATGCAAAAATGCTGAATTAGAGTCGTCATCCTTCTTCAAAAATCAGTTGGACTATTTGGAGACCAATATTGTGGAAAAACAATTGACATTGCTTCCAGTAGTTCCTCTGGAGGGAATTTGAATCTGATTTCTGACGACAGATTATAGCAAACTCGCTTGATAGAGTCAAGCACGAAGTCTTTGATCTTCTTGAAGGCTTCACTTATAAAACATGAAAGTACCTTCTCTAGTTCTGATTCAACTTTGCTTCTTGCTTCGTTGGGGTTGATGCAGGCATAGTACTGCATTGGTATGTCAACTCCACGTACCCTGGCATATACCTCATCATTTGCACCAATATGTAAAAAGTTCCCAGGATTGTTCAAATCTGAGATTTCTAACCACTTTGCAAACTTTGTTTCATCTAATGGTAATAATCAAGACAGAGTATCCAAGCTACTACATGTCATTTTACACAGCTTATTATATTCTGCAATGTATATAGCTCTTTGTTGAACCTTTTTTATAATATTTCTCATGTCCTGTAGCATGGGGAGAATAGCTGCTAAAGTTAAGAGTACCTTAACATTAGTTAGGCTTGAATATAGCCGAGGGAATCTGTCTCACACAGAGTGGATTAGTCCAAGTAATGATGGGTATTTAGACATTACTCAATGCGTTGGTCCATCCAAAGAGATCCATCTAGTATCATTGTCTTTAAGAAGCTTCCTCCCATCAATAAGTCCTACAACAAAGTGTTGAAATTCCCAGACTCATTTTGGACTTCAACAGAAGTATTGGTAAATCTCTTTGATCAGAGATTCCACTTTACTTACACAACCAAAATTGCTGACAATTCCAAAAGCTAGATTCATTCGATGGGCCATGCAATGAATGGGAATAGCGTAGGGTGCCAAATCATTCTTGATCTTTTTGCAAAGACCGCCTTTATGACGTTGCATAACTGAAGCACCATCTGCTCCAACACACACCAACTTTTTGGCAATCTCCATGCTATCCAAACCTCTAGATTCAATTAGAGTAGTCTTTAATAATTCATATAAGTTTTCAGCTATCGCACTACGATTCAATTTAGCAACAGATAGTAGAAATAGTTGACGACAAAGATTGTTTACAGTATAAACATGCATGCACACCCAAGAAGTATTATCAATTGATGTAACTTCATCTAGAGACAATGAAATGAAATCTAAGTTTTTTATAGATTCCTTCATATCTTCTATTTCAACCTGTGCAAGACATTTAGCCCATTCCCACCTGTTGTTTACTGACCAGTGACTATTAGGATAGTTTCAAGTTTTCAAAAAATGCAATAATGCAGTCATTGTAGGGTAGTCCATCATAGGGCATCCTCTACTCAATATATAAAAGACCACACCTAATTGAACTACTTTTCCCATATTTTGCACTTTCGATGCTTTTCCAATGAAATCTTCAATGGAACCTTTTACTGCAGAATGCTTCTCTCGTATTTGCGAGTATAACTCATATATTTCAGAATTCTCATATGTAGATAGTTCTCCTTTGTTTTCCAAGTTAGCATGGATTTTTTGACTCCATTTATAATTTCCTTCTTGTAAACTTTACCAACATGCTTTTCTATGGTATCAATTTTAAGCTGCAGCCTCTTCTCCTTCTTTGTTATCTCTGTGCAAATCTTACATCTGCATTCTGCAGGAGGCTCACCATCATTTAGATTGGGCACTGGTTCAATGAACCAGTACTTTTCCACCCATTCTAACTGAAAATTCATTTTGGACAGATCCCAGCGAGATCGATCTTTATTCAATTCCAGTTTTCTTTTCCCCTTTTGTGCATGAACCTAATTTATGGAATCATTTTTGGTTTTCTCAACTAACTAGTTTGGGACTGACTCCAACTCTATTATCTTAGTTTGTGACTCCCTACTTGGGGGAAGTTCCTCCAGATCTTGTTCAAGTTCGTCCTCGACTGAGATATTAGGTTCACCAACTTGAACTTCAATACTGTCTGAGGGTCCAACTTGTGATGAATCTCCTTTTTCAGTAACCACTGGAGATCTAACTTGTGAATCTTGTAGGTTGCCAACATTTCCACCACCAAAATATGTCACTATGGTTCTGCGTTTTGGTAATGGTGGCCTCTCTTAGATTTCAGGGATCGGATCCCTCTTGTTTGACATGGAAAACTAATAAAGGCTGCAAAAAAATATCAACTTAGTTGTTGAACAAAATACTTAAATACTTAGACTACATATAATAGAAATAATATGATTCATTCTCAAAAAAAAGTACTACTACTACAATACTACAGTCTACGGTACTACCCAATATAATTCACAAACCTAATACCTATAAGCTATCTTAGCATGTGAGATGTTCAGTCACCAACGGACACTGGACAGTGAAACTAAAAAAAAAACTAGTACCACTTACAAAATAATTTAAAAAATCACTTGCCTTTTACAAAAACTAGGTCCATGAGTCAATGGCCAATGCACTCAGCTCTCTGAAAGTTCGGCATCAATAAGAAATGCCAGTCTCCAGACCAAAAAATAGCGAATTGTGTAGAATAATAATTTCTTATAGTCCAATCTAGATTGGTGAATTAGGTAGGATTAACAAGTGAGAATGTCAAATGCAGGCGAAATGCACCTTCCGATGCAAGCCTATAGTAGGAAACAGTTGACTAAATGGGGCGGGTGATTGACACACGTTGGTAAAATGGTTGGCGACACCCAACCCAAGGAAAAATTAATATGGTTGTAGTAATGGTGAAATAACGTCAGCCAATAAGAAACGTCATGCAAAGGTTGGCAAATTGTTTAAAATAAATGTATCCAAACTATATATCGCATTGGCGATTACACCGATATTTTTGACCAATCATGTGATAACTAATCGGCAACCACCCCAGGCGTTGGACCCAAATATGATAAATATCCGATGACATGGTTGGACCCAAATATGATAAATATTCACCAAATGATGATTGACCTGTCAGATGGGATCGCCAAAAGGCGAAGATTCACCGCTAAAGTAATCCCTGTCTCCAACATTGCTTGATTGTGTTCTTTCTTCTTTTTAAGATCCTTGCCAGTTAGGACTCTAATGGGGTCACCATGCTTAGTGGTGATGGTATATTGCACATGGCCTCCAAGACCTCCTAGGTGTATCTTCATCAAGACTTTTCCATGCAAGGAAGTTCTTCTTGTTAAGCTTAGGTACCTCTCTTGTGGACATCTTGATCTTTTGCTTCTAGTAACTTCAAACTAGTCCTCTTAAGCACTGTGGCTCTAATACCAATTGTTGGAATTTTTTAGAATAACTGAGAGGGGGGTGAATTAGTTATCCAAGGTCCAAATGTACAAATAAAACTTTTCAATGCTTAGTAGACCTATATCCATAAAACTTTATCATGCATGGATCCATTAGATCATATAATACATAAAATTTTTAAGTTATTGTCTTAGGTCAAAAGAAATTTGCATTAATGTAACCATGAAACAACATAAGAACATTCACATAATTTGACACAAGGATTTTACATGGAACCCCAATTAGGGAAAAACCACTAGTAACATGCTACCTATTCTCACTCTTTTGAAGTGATGCCTTATGAAAGGCCAACCCTGTTAAAGGTTACAATACACACTATTAAATGTGACCCGGTTAAAGGATTTCAATCACCCTATTAGGAGTGAGCCTTATTAGAGGACTTCAGACCATTCCATTAGAATGCCATCCAGTTAAAGGATTTACAAATGACTATTAGGTCAACCTTAATCCAAAGGATTTATCTTAGATTGATACAACAATTAGAAAGTAACAGTAATGCTTGATCTATTAATGCGATCAGATTTCCACAATCCATCATAGTTATGTAAATCAGTTTCTGGATTAGATTGTGTGGAGATTTTTACCATCAACATTTCGAATCACACTATGTGATCCATCATCAGGATGAGAGAGCAAGAGATGTCAAATAAAGTGATCTAATAACAAATTACAACTCACTTGGAGATTACAAATCTCTATTTCAGTCCTCAGCTCTAATAGCTTTATCACCCTTCAAGCATTCATACTCTTAAGCCTTCTTGTTTTGTATGCCAACTGTAGTCACTTTTGTTCGGTCATTGAATGAAGCAATACCCTAGACTCCTTGTCTTCCTTAGGTTCTCATACATGATAACCTTTTCTTTTGACCAACTATCAATATAAATAGAGAATTAAGATCTTTTGCCACTTAACCACAATCATGATTATGTAGGATACAATGAATCTACCCACTTTTCCATTTGATTTCTCTAAAAACTTCTTGTACAATCTTCCTTGAATTTGCTTGAAAATGGTTTACCTTGAATTATGTGTCATCAACTCATCATAGTTATCTTTCACATGCTTCACATAATTCAAGAAAATAAAATAGTCAACCCAGATTCATCAAATCCAATTTAACGCATTTACTTGCACTTAACATCAATATGTTGTCACTTGGCCACCACTAGTTTACTTAACAAACATTGTTTTTTCATCTTTTCTCGGCACCTCTTATTTTTCACTCGGCTTTCACTGATTTTTGCTAGGCTTGCACCGACTGCTCAGTAAGGCTTGGCAGACACTATTCTTACTCGATATTCTTTTAGTCTTAACTTGAGTAATCTTTTATTTCAAAATTTAAGTAGATGAAAATACACTATAGTATCAATGTCTTACTTGGTCTTAAAGCTTCTTTTGCATACCAAATAACTCAACCTTTCTCTAGGTGCTATTGTTATCTCCTTTCAAATCCTCTTCATCAATCAACTAAATGATAGCTTTTAGACCAAAAAGAAATTGTCTCACCAATAGGTAGTAGGTTTGACACCATTGAAAAAATAATAATTGTTCCATTATAGGTTCTTCTCTTCAAAACAATTTTATATCAACAATAATCAATTAATTACAATTACAATAGCATTGTCGACTCAGAGTCTATACAAAAAATAACACATGTGATACTAGGGCTTGTGTATTTAGTGATGTCATTATCAAATTTTCCTCTTTCATTGGTTGACCACACATCTTCAAATTATATCACTGATAAAAGATATAATGCTAACATCATAAACTGCTTCTTAGGTACTTTATCTCTATATTGCTCTTAGTAAATCAGGTACAACTTCCATATGTTTTCGACATACATGTTACACATTGAACCTTCACATCGAGACACTATAGTGAAGATGTCCATGAACATGCATTTCCAGACAAGAAGAACCTTGCCCATACAAAAAAGAACTCCCTCTATTACTCTATCAGTCTTCACGAACTTACTACTATGTTGACATCAATGACAAACACAATCATGAATGCAAAATGTCAATACTCTCCAATTCTTAGGATACTCGCTAAAATGTAGTATCATCAACATTCATGCTAATAGATTCTTCCCAAAACTAAGCACCACATTCATTGTTCAACTCCCATGTACCAAACCTAGTGATGACCAACCCACATTCAATGATAAAATTATAGCTAATTGAGCCTATTGGAGGGTTTAGAATACTTGAATTCAAACAAGGTTATCTAAATCCAAGTACTTTCTTTGAATAACATGGACCCATTTCCTATTTATATCCTTGTAAATCCTTTCTACCAACTTAGCAATAATAGCTACATTCATATGGTGTATTTATCAAATTCTTTCTCCTTTAGCATCAAGGGTCTAGTAGATCTTATCCTAGGCTAGTAGGAGGGTCTCACATTGATCCTTTTGACCATTCCATATGAAGCATTTCATAATTTGTAAAAGACCATCTACTACATCCTTAGGGAGTTTCATGCATGACTTACAGTAAATGTGTAGTGTCTCTTGTATTTACACTTTGTACCTTGTTATATTTTGATCTGAGAGATACTTGTTACTCATGTTATTTTTACATTTTAGATGACATGATGGTCAAATGTTATACTTTGATTTCTAGTATCATAGATGTTAGATTACTATATTGTTCAGTTAATAATATTAGCATGATGATGCCTTTTTGAGATGATAGTATGTTTTATGATAATATCCAGTAATCTAATAGTTAGACATATCCTTTGATTATGTTTATATGTTGGATTTGATGCTATGGTTATTTACTTCATTCTTGCTTTGTGATACTTTATGCTAAAGTGGGTGTTGTAAATGGATTATTTCAGTATAATTAAATAAATGGTTAAATTAGGTCATTTAATGCATTTATTGCTTCAACTATGTTATTGTACGCAATTGTACTTGACTATGTGCTTTAGTGTATAGGATTTTTGTCCCTGATAGTGACACATGGAGTTAGTTATTCAACTATTCATATTTAAGCAATGTCATCCCTATATGGTCAAGGCTTCCTATTTAATTGTTTAAATTAAACCCTTCGGTGATTTAATAAATCCAGACTTATTTTCATTATGTGATTAGACTTGTGAGCATGTCTATGCATTTAGAAGTTCACATTTGTTGTGAAAGTTATTAAGGAATTCTATGATTTGGTTTAAGGGAAATTTTGGGCTTTATTTTGTTTAATTTAATTCCTAGTAGCTTTGCCATAGATGAATTCCAATTACTTGGAATAACCTATTTTTGTTTGGGTTGATTTAGGGTTTAACTAGGCGACCTGGTTATTTACCCTAATCCATTATTCACTCAAAAAGTGAATAAGTATCCAGAAAGGAATTTTATTCCTCACTTCTCACTTTCTCAGATAAGAAAATTGAGAGCAAATTTCTAAATCCTCTTTTGTAGGATTTTGTTTCTATTCGTTGTAGGAGCTATGGGCATGGGATCGTCGTGAGATCAATCTCATTGGATCCAGCTCAGGGAGACCTTAGATTGCCATGATTTTTGGCAACTTTTACGGTAATTTTTTTTTGGTTCAAATTCCCATTTTACCCTTTTGGCAGTCAGGTAAGGCTCTCCTATTTTGTTGTTTCAGCTTTGTTTTAGCTTCTGTTTCTAGTAGATGTATATTAGGAGGTTGAGAAATAGTATTACCCTCTATTAATGATTACTAGCTCTACTTGACTGGTCGAGTATGAGTACTTCCATGATTTTTGGGATGGGGGTTTGAGGTTTTGCATTGTTATGCTAGTGATTTTTGCATACAGTGTTCCAACCTAATGTTTATTGGATTTATGTGGCTCATTCACCCATGGGTTGAATGGGTTTTACTTTCATTGATTTTCATCCATATTAGGTTTTTTGAGGTTTTTTCCTCAATTTGTGTGTAACAATTTTCTTGGGTTTTCTTGGCATGGTGTTGGTCATGGATTTAGATTATCCATAGGATGTCAATCTGACCACTTTGCACTTTTATGTTGTATTGGAATGCATGTCAAATCTATACTCTTGAGCTTGTATTTGGTTGAGTGTTATTTTACTTGTGTTCTCATCTAGCCCTTATTTTTATGATCTTTGTGTTGTTGGTGCGCCCACACACGAGTACATTCACATGCATTTGTTGGGTGCTTACAAGGCCCGATCTCCCGATTGTTATTGGTGGAGTTATGTTCATTATGGGTTGGGTTGGGAATATGCATTTCCTATAGACACTCATCATGTGATGAGCATGGGTATGTAGGTTGGGGCCATGGAGATAGGCTTTTCTCGCAACCTTGGTGACTATTTCCTAGGTTTGCATGAGGGAGTTCTAAAAAAGTGATAACTAAATAAATTTTGGGTAATAAATCTAAGATAATAAAAATGTGAGCACCCGGAGTTAATCCAAGGACACTTAAAATGTGAGCACCTGGAGTTGAATCGAGGACACAGTGTGATGCACTTCCTGGGGGAGTTTGATTCCACATGATATTTAATTTGGGCTTCATGATGGCAGGTAACTTACCCTCCATCTAGGACCTACATAGTTGACCCATAGAGTGTCTGACCAAGACCTATTATACTTACAGTGTCTCATAATCTTGGTTTGATTTCTCTTTACTGTCTAGTGTGAGTGTTAGCCATAGATGATTATTTTGTGTGTATTTATGGTTGGATCATTATCTCCATCAGCACAATGGGAGTGGGCCTATGGGTTTCACATGGTTGGGGGAAGTAACTACCTATACCACTCTTGGGGACTGGTGTACAGAAATGTTCTATTTCCAGTTGAGACCGATGCTTGATGTTTCAATTGGTATATTCAATTTTTTGAAGTATGTTTCCTTGTGATTTATACTTTAATTGGAATGCTTGGATATTATGTTTAGATGATGTTAGTTTCAGTGATGCATTCCTTTATTATGAGGTTTTAGCATATGGTTAGATGATGTGATTCACTATTAGTTGGAGTATCTATGCTTGTTGGATTAGCATGTTAGATCTTCTTGTTCTTATGATGTTATTACGTTGTAGTAGTAATACCCTCATAAGACAACTTTGACTATCTTGTTGGTATTTTGGGATGTTACACTCAGGGGATGGCTAGGACCCTTAAGGTCTCATGATGTTATTATAGTTGGGAGGAACCAAGCACGAGTTTTAGTTGTTTGGGTTTTAATTTGTTCATGCTTTTCCTTCTTTTTGTTTGGTTTATCAACGATGTACGTACATTGTGATGTTGCTTTCTGCACGTTCCTTCATATGTTGTTACAGATTAGATGGATACACATTTTCTTCTTCTTGTTGCTTGGTGTCATGTTTCTCTTGTGTTCAAGTGTCCAAGCCTCAATTTTGTGGATCTACTATTCCCTGGTGTGGAGGAGTGATTTTAATTTTTACTTCATCCTATGTATTACCTTTTTTCTAATTTTTTTCCTTGCATCAGAGAAGGGTTTCCTTGCACGAGAGTGCATTCCTTCACATGAGAAATCCATTCTCTCATGTGAAGCGTGGTGAAATCTTGTGGGAGATTGTACCCTCTCATATGAGATGTAGCATTCACTCATGTAGAGCCAAGCATTCTCTCACTTGAGCCTTGGTAGTAGGGTTGAGAGATTTACTAGTTGATGCTAGTGTTTCCTTGTGCAGGAATGGCATTATCTCGTGCACAACAATGCACTTCCTCGTGCAAAGAGGTACTTCCTCACCTGAGTCTAGAGGCTTGCATTTTCTCACACAGAAAATAGGGGGTATCTTTATTGGTTTTTGGGAAACACATCTTTGAGTACCCGTTTGGTTTTCTCATCCTTCTAGGCTTCGATAGATCGAAGATTCTAGGTTTTTTAGTTGTCCCTTTTCCCATTTTTGGATGAGCATCTTAGTTAGTAGTAACACTTGGAGATTGTTGGATGTTTGGGATTGGTTGGTTAAGTCTTTTGTTGCGATCTTTGTGATCCTTTGCATGTTGATGTTGTATAACTCCATGCTTGTTGTTCCAAAAAATAGAATTCATTTTTATTTATCCTTGTTCCAAGATCTTCGAGTAGGGCATTACAAAATAAGGATAGCTACTACAACAATTTTGATCAAAATAATTCTGCTAATCGAGGAAAGCCACTTCCCCTTCCATAGGATCCATGTTTCTTTTACAATAGACAATGAGATTGCTCCAGTAGCTACTTTTATTAATTCCTCCAAAAAGTGGCATACCTATAAACTTACTTAGGAATTAAGTCATCCCAAGTTCCAAAAGTCTATCCAAATCAATTTGGAGTCCAAGTTGAACATTGAGAAAAAAAATACCTCTAACTTCCTCTAATTAATGCTCTGACTAGAGTCCCTTACACAACAATCAAGTGTTCTAATAATTCTATCCTCCACTCTACAAGATTTCCCAAACAAAATAGCGTTATGTACAAATTGTTGGTGAGCGTTATCTACAAATTGTTGGTGAGTAGTGTCATCTACACCAAGGCAGACCTCCATAACTTGATGCTCTCTGATGTTGAATTTTCCTACCTAAGGCCTCTACCATTATGATGACCAGGAAGGGGGATAGTGGATTCCATTATCTAATCCCTCTAGTGGAGGAAAAGTACCACTAGGCTAATCCATTGACTAGAACTAAGTATCATGGTTTCTCAATACACCAATTTGCCTAAGTTACCCAATCTCCACTAAAACCATACTTACATAGAAACACTTTGGAGAAATTATATATCTAATAGGTCATAAGCTTTCAAGATATCTATCTTGATTGATGTAAGAGCACCTTGGGTTTTCTTGGTGGCTACTTTGGAGTTCATGGGAGGGGACTCGGTAGTTGCTTTGGAGGGTGCTTGGACTAGTACTTGGTTGAAGAAGCAATGCTTGGTAGAGGTTGCCTGGTCATCTCTTGGTAGTTATTGGTTGAGAACTTGGTGGATGAATGGCCTTGACTATCCTAGATGTGCTTAATTGTTGAAGGAGCTCGACATAGCTTGGGGGCACTTGGTCATTGAAGGCACTCAATGTTTCTTGCAGGAACTCGACACACACTAGGAGCTCAGTGAAGCTTGGTTGCAGTAGAGAAGATTTAAAAATACAAGCTTGACATGATCAGGTAGAGAAGGAAACCCTAATGGTTCTTTAAGCTTTGCAGATCGATGCTTGATCAAAAAAAGGGCGATCAACTAAGTGCCTAAAGTGTTGCCCGAATTGCTTGGTTAGTGAAGGGACATTGTTAATAAAGGCATTTGGTGATGGTTGGGGCACTTAGCATATATTGTGGCTTAGTTTACACTAGGAACTCAACAGATTTGTTGCTCGAGTTGGCTTGGTCAATGAAGGGAGCTTGGTTATGCTTGGTGAGTTGCTAATACTTGGTGGAGGTTTCTAACACTCAGTCATGTCTTGGTGTCTATGTTGCCCGATTTTTCTGTGAGCCAACCTTTTGGAATTTAATTTGGCTTGTATGTATTTAATGAGTGTTGCAGCCGACTTGTGGCTTATGCATGTATTTAATGTAAGGTTTATTTTATTTTGTAATTGGCTAGGTCGACCTATGGCTTAGCTGGGTATAAGTAGGGGGTCTTGTGAAGTCTTTGGTAATTAATCATCTAGCTTGGAGAAGAGGATGTGGAAGAAGAGTGAATTTTAAGAAGGGCTAGTAATTGAGGCTTGGGAAATAAGGATATTTCTTGGTGAACTTATGAGCACAAGTTGAGATCTTCCTTTGAGGTTTCTACCAAAGCATGGATTTGGACTAGCTAATGTTGGGATTGGATCTTGAGGGATCTTGCAAAACTATTTTTTTAATTGCTATTGTATTTGACCAAAACCTGGAAGGCCTTACAACGAGGCACATTGCATGTAAACAATAATTTTATGAATAAAGAGTTGCATTTAGTAATTGTGTATCTTGTTGTTGTGTTTCCATTGTGTGGTTATTTTCAAGGATCCAGATTACCTCCAATAGGGTTACCCTCATATGCTCACTACATCAGATGCTATTAGAGCATAGTTGTTCTTGAGCATATAAATAGATCGTCAAAGTTGAGGTAGTTTGCACCAGGACCTTGGGTTGAGAGAAGTTGATCTTAGAAGATCTTGATCTAGTGGTGGATTTTCCTTTCTAGAGTCCTAGATCTCTTGGTTGTGAGGTGGTAGATTATGGTTCTGACTTGCAAAATTGCAGAGGACTTGCAAATGGATCGATGGATGTGAAGATGGAAGTTTGATCTTGTTGGGGAAGATTGATCTATTGCTGATTTGTTGCAAAGGGTTTATAAGGATCTTGGAAGATGTCTCTGAGAAGATTGGACCTTGAGATGATTGCAAACCTTTAAGATGTGGTGGAGAAGAGGCTTTTTGTGATGTATGCTCAGTTTAAAGCTAGTTTGGTTGATTGAGTTAAGGACAAGATGGGGAGGGTATTCCATAGATGTTTGTGGAGTTGGAGTCTATTGATCTAGAAGAGAGTTGTTTGGTTGGTTAAAAGACTTGCTCAGTAGATAAGATGGCATAGCAAGGTCGAGGTGGAAGAGGTTGGTTTTTTTGATGAATTTGTGGAGTTTGATGCAAAACCTATAGAGCAACATGAGGTTGTTGCTGAGGATATTCCTAACCTTGTTGATGTTGGGATGGAGATTATTCTTAATGATTAGTCGATTGAGACTGATATGGAAATTGCAGAGCACTTGATTGTGGAGGACCAAGTTGATGTTGGTGATGAGTTATGTATTATAGAGCATCTTGTTGTGAGCAATGAGATTACTGATATTGAGAGTTTGGCATATGTTGCTAAGGATTTACATATTGTTGTTGATATGGAGTTTGTTATTGCTCATGTGGATTCATTAGTTGTTGATGTGGATTTACTGATGAAGCATTATGCTCAATTTGTTCCTGGGAGTGAGCATGCTAATTGAATGGTTGAGATTATAGTTTTTGATAGATGGATGCAGATATGGATGATGTGTAGATTGGTTTTCTTATCACTTTTGGAGTGGAAGCCTTTGGTAAAGATGAAGATGGTTGTTGATCTTTCTTTGGGCACCAAAGTGTGGTACACACTTTTCTATTTACATGGGGAGAATATTGTAGGAGCATCTTGAATTTTCTCAATGGATACTTTGGAGTTCACGAGAGGGGACTTAGTAGTTTCTTTGGAGGGTTCTTGGACTGGTACTTAGTTAAAGAAGAGGTGTTTGGTAAAGGTTACTTGATCATCTCTTGGAAATTCTTGGTTGAGAACTCAATGGATGGATGGACTTGGCGATCCTAGAGTTACTCAATTGTCAAAGGAGATTGACATAGCTTGGGGGCACTCGATCATTAAAGGCACTTGGCATTGCTTGCGGGAACTCGACACACACTAGGAGCTTAGTGAAGCTTGGCTGCAATGTTTCTTGAGTTGCACAGTTAGTGAAGGGACTCAGTTAATGAAGGTGTCCAATGATGCTTGGAGCACTATCATTGAGATTTGACCATTAGATTCCATTGTTGGATGTGTTTGTGTAGACGTTCCTTTCTATCTATTCTTGTATTTCTATGATGGATGGTTATATCTTTATGATGGATGATTTCACTTATTGTATTGTACTTTGTTTCATAGATCCAAAAGGGATGATGTAACCTACTTTTAATAAATGTATATTCTTTTAGCCTTTCATACTCTATGACATGTACAGTGGATGATTAACCATTCCAAATTTTATTGCCAAGTGGCATTCAGAACAAATGCATATTATTTAAATGGACTTTGGACTTTTAATTATTCTTTCATGTGGATGTGGTATTTATTAGACTTAGTATTAGTTAAAAATTAAATGTGACTCAACATCTTGAGATCCTTAATTAATGTAATCTGTTATGTTTGCTTATGTATGATTGTATGTTATTGATTCTGCTACTTTATGTTTTGACATGTATGTTATTATTTCTATAAAAAAAATAAAAAAAAATTGGCGAACTTAGTAAAACTTTAGGATAATTCATTTGGATCCCTTGGTAGGGTGTTACTTAATTTAATTATTTGAAAATTTGATTTATTACTTCATTATTTAAATATAATTCTAAAGTAAATTAAAAATCAAAGAAATTAATTAGGAGAATTAATGTTTTCTTTTATAAACTTGGATGTGTTTATATGGTTTAGATATATGAAAATGATTTGTATATTAGAGAAATTTTAATATTTGAAAACCTTAGTAATTATAATACTTTGGGAAAATAAAAACCTAAAACCCTAGTTTTGAACATCAAATCTTATGTTTGTTTGATAAAAAATTAAACTATGAAACTATGTTTAAATAACTTTATATGAATTAGTTGAATCGTCTGGGATTCTAGTGAACTCGAAAAAACCTTAGTGAATCTAGTAACTAGAGAAATTGAAAATTGAAATCCTAATGGAGATCAAAAACATTAACTATAATATTTGGAAATGAAAATGAAAACTTGAAAACCTATAGTGAAGTTTAAAGTTGTGTGTTTTCCAAAACAGAATGAATTATGAATGTTACTTTTGTATGTACTCTTTCTATGATGTGTGATTTTACTATTGGGTGTCAGGGTTTGACCTAGCTTTGACGAGTCTTAGGATGTTACCAGAGGCTTGGGAGTTTTGTGATTGTGGTATTATAATGAATTGGTCTTGATCTTTTAAACCCAACCATGGTAATGTGTTTGGTATGCTCTATGATGAGTTGAATTTATTGTTCATTATTGCTTTCTAGTGTTCTTGTGTGAAGCTAAGGTGAATGTATGACATAATTGACTTAACCTTTTTGAGTCTTCAATTAGTTGTATTTTTTATTGTGTTCTAGTTGCTTTTATAGGAATGAGGTGTTTGTATGATTTGTTCTTGGTGATGTCATGTTATGACATGTTTGACTTAACCATTTTGTGTCTTCAATTAGTATTTATAGGATGCTTTCTAGTTGCTCATAGAGAATTGATGTGTTATTGTGAATTATCTTTTGATGCTTTCCAATCACTTGTATAGGATTGAGGTGATTTTTATATGATTCTTTGATTTATACTTTTATGAGCCTAGGCTAGGTTATTTGTATGTAATGTCGGGAAGTGGCTTGCAATGGAGGCCGGGGCCCTAAGTGGCTACCAAGGTAACCCATTGTAAGTTGTTTAATAAGTGAAAACACTACACTAAATGGGAATAAAATGAAACTAATAAGAGTCTTTGTATTTTCTCGCCCATGCCTTGAGTGCTAGTACAGACTAGGATGGGAGTAGAGAGAATGCTTGGTTGTGACCTTGCATCGTTAGTATGCCTTGTCAGTACGAGAGGATACTAGTGCCACATAGGGAGCACTAGGGGGTTGGGGTCCTGAGAGACTGCCAAGGTAACTCAAGTGTGATTCGTACGATGACACTTGCCTACTTACATAGTAGGTTTCCTACATGTCTTTGTGTGCCTCCGGGTCTAGATGTCGATTTGTCTTGGAACCTTTGAGTTAGATTACTTTTAGGGTTTCTTGGACTTATAGAGCATTTTTGATATTTGGATTGATATCCTGTTTGGGACTTGAGACTATCTCCTCAACGCAGTGGTAGTGGGCCTTTTTGGGTTACCACGCGGTTGGGTGGTAAAGAATAATTAAAAGTCCAAAGTCCATTTAATTAATATACATTTGTTCTGAATGTCACTTGGCAATGAAATTTAGAATACTCAATCATCCACTATACATGTCATAGGGTATAAAAGGCTAAAAGAATATACATTTATTAAAAGTAGGTTACATGATCCTCACAGAAAGCCTCTTTTCCACCACATCATGGAGGTTTGCAATCATCCCAGGGTCCAATCTTCTTAGAGACATCTTCCAAGATCCTCATAAACCCTTTGCAACAAATCACCAATAGATCAATCTTCCCCAACAAGATCAACCTTCCATCTTCACATCCATCAATCCATTTGCAAGTCCTCTGCAATTGCAAGTCAGAACCACAATCTACCACCTAACAACCAAGAGATCTAGGACTCCAAAAAGAAAAATCCACCACTAGATCAAGATCTTCTATGATCAACTTCTCTCAACCCAAGGTCTTGGTGCAAACTGTCTCAACTTCAATAATCTATCTATACGCTTAGGAACAACTATGCTCTAATAGCATCTGATGCAGTGAGCATATAAGGGCTCAGTTTGAAGCTAGTTTGGTTGATTGAGTTAAGGACAAGATGGGGAGGTTATTCCATAGATTTTTTTGGAGCTGGAGTCTATCGATTTAGAAGAGAGTTGTCTTGTTGGTTAGAAGACTTAATAGATAAGATGGCATAGCAAGGCCGAGGTGGAAGAGGTTGGTTTTTTTGATGAATTTGTGGAGTTTGATGTAGAACCTACATAGCAACTTGAGGCTGTTGCTGAGGATATTCCTAACCTTGCTGATGTTGGGATGGAGATTATTCTTAATGATTAGTCGATTGAGACTAACATGGAAATTGCAGAGCACTTGATTGTGGAGGACCAAGTTGATATTGGTGACGAGTTATGTATTGTAGAGCATCTTGTTGTGAGCAATGAGATTAATGATATTGAGAGTTTGGCATATGTTGCTAAGGATTTACATATTGTTGTTGATATGGAGTTTTTTATTGCTCATGTGGATTCATTAGTTGTTGATGTGGATTTACTAATGAAGCATTATGTTTAGTTTGTTCCTGGGAGTGAGCATGCTAATTAGATGGTTGAGATCATAGTTTTTGATAGATGGATGCAGATATGGATGATGTGTAGATTGGTTTTCTTGTCCCTTTTAGAGTGGAAGCCTTTGGTAAAGATGAAGATGGTTGTTGATCTTTCTTTGGGCACCAAAGTGTGGTACACACTTTTCTATTTACGTGGGGAGAATATTACAGAAGCATCTTGGGTTTGCTCAATGGATACTTTAGAGTTCATGAGAGAAGACTCAATAGTTTATTTGGAGGGTTCTTGGAATAGTACTAAGTTAAAGAAGAGGTGCTTGGTAGAGGTTACTCGATCATCTCTTGGCAATTCTTGGTTGAGAATTCAATGGATGGATGGACTTGGCAATCTTGGAGTTACTCGATTGTCGAACTAGCTCAACATAGCTTGGGAGCACTTGATCATCGAAGGCACTTGGCATTGCTTACGGGAACTCGACACAGACTATGAGCTTAGTGAAGCTTGGCTATAGTGTTTCTTGAGTTGCACAGTTAGTGAAGGGACTCAGTTAATGAAGGTGTTCAATGATGCTTGGGGCACTCGACATATATTGTGGCTTGGTTTACACTGGGAACTCGACAGAAGTGTTGCCCAAGTTGGCTTGGTCAATGAAGGGAGCTCAGTTATGATTGGTGAGTTGATGATACTTAGTGGAGGTTTCTAACACTTGATTATGTCTTGGTGTCTCTATTGCCCAAGTTCTTTGTGAGCTGACCTTTTGGCATTTAATTTGGGTTGTATGTATTTAGTGAGTGTTGCAACCAACCTATGGCTTATGCATGTATTTAATGTAAGGGTTGTTTTATTTTGTAATTGGCTAGGCTAACTTGTGGCTTAGTTGGGTATAACTAGGCGGTCTTGTGGAGTGTTTGGTAATTAATCATCTAGCTTGGAGAAGAGGATGTTGTAGAAGAGAAAATTTTGAGACAGGCTAGTAGTTGAGGCTTGGGAAACAAGGAGATTTCTCGGTGGGCTTGCGAGCACAATTTGAGATCTTCCTTGGAGGTTTCAACAAGTGTGTGGATTTGGACTAGCTAATGTTGGGATTGGATCTTAAGAGATCATGCATAACTATTTTTTCAATTGCTATTGTATTTGGCCAAATCTTGTAAGGCTTTATAGTTAGGCACATTGCATGTAAACAATTATTTTATAAATAATAAGTTGCATTTGGTATCAGATTGTGTATCTTGTTGTTTTGTTTCTATTGTGTGGTTATTTGCATGGATCAAGATTACCTCCAATAGGAGCACCTTCAGATTCTTACTACATCATTGATGATCATGATGAGGGTTCTAGTTTTATTGGCAGAGTGAATAGCCTCATGGGCTATGATGATGCCTTCCACTATTAACCTACCAAGATAGAATCCATTTTTTTCATCTAAAATAATTCTCTAGAGAACCTTCTTGAGTTTTTTATCTAAATGATTTTGGTGATGATTTTGTATAGAATTTTACAGAGAGCAATCAATCTATAATCTACCAAAGATTGAACAAGTTTCTTCACAAGAATTAGGAAAATAAATGTATGATTAAAGGAACCCATCATCTTTTTCTTTCAACATTCTTCTACTACATGGTGTACATCCTTTTTACTATGTCCCAGAATTCCTAGAAGAAATTGGCAAGGAGGCCATCTAGGTTTGGGGCTTTGTTGCTCCAAGTTGGAAAGCTTGCTTCCTTGTTTCCTTCTTGCTAATTTCTTGACATAACATTTGATTAACCATCTTATTAATTAAATAGAGGATATTACTAAGGACTTCATTCTTGTCCTATGCATATTCCTTGATCTCTCTATTGAAGATATCTAGAAGTGATTGGTTCCCACTAGATTTATTTCCACCATCATTGTGATTTTGGAGCTATCATCTTTTGTAATTTCATGGATCTATTTTTTGCACCTATTGGGAAAGGTAGTTTTGTGTAGGAATGTAGTATTCTAGTCTCCCCATTTACCCACCCTTCCTTAAAGTTTTTCTTCCTATGTATATCTTATCTCTTCAAGAATCCCCCTAAATCCTCCTTTAGGGATGCTTCACTCATTAAGTCTACCTCCTCCATTCCCATCTCTATAAATTTTTCATTTAATGTCATTTTCTCACCTTCCACCGATTCCTTTTATTTTAAATATTCTTAAAAGTATTATGATTACATTCCCTCAACTGCTTCTTAACATGCTTCATCTTATCTTTGAGTTGTACCATCTTTGGCTTATCACTACATCTAATCTCCTTCCTCCATTTCGTAGTGAGGTATGGAAGTCCCTAATCTCTAAGCCACATATTTTTTCAGTGGAAAGGGATCCTCCTTCTTTTTTCTTTTTTCTCAACTCCATATGAACTAGAAAGTGATTAGATCTGATAAGGATAGAATGAGAGAATCAAAGGATTATGGCTCTTCCTCCCACTTAATAAAAAATGAACCAAATTTTATGCTATGTTGGTGAATATTTTTCTCTTATTATTCCATGTGAAGGATCTAATCCTTGTCACAACCTCTCTTATGTTGCAGTCATGCACCCAATCTTGGAACTTAATCTAGATTCTAGATAATCCTTAGTAGTCACCATGCTTTTCAAAATTACCTAGAGTGGCATTGAAATCATCAACCACAATTGTTGGGATCTTAGGGTTGAGATTAAACCAATTTTTTAGCTCCCCCATGAGGTTCTCTTTCCTGGGGTTGGGATTAGGCCATAAACATCAAGTAGTTGACACTCCATATTAGAGAAGAGTAACATGCACATTGTCATCATCCATGACTATCTTTGGAAGATAGGAATACAAATACCTAAAGTTGGGTTCCATAGTAATCCCCAATGTCTAGATGCTCCAATACCATCCAAAAAAAAACCATCCCATCTTGTCTCCTACAATAAGACCATATACATTTTTCTTTGATTTAATTGGTGCTTAAATAGATGTCACTTCCTTATGGCATTAATGACCCTAACATTTCATGTTAATATCATCATTTCCTCCTAGCAAGGACATACTCCTCATTTCTCAATTTCCTTTGTCCCTTAGCATTAAAAACAATTACTAGTTTCTCTGTATTAGACCTATAACCCCTTCTTGAAGGGGTGGTGAAAGTCATCTTATTTTGATTAGAAAGGTTTACTCGATGCCCGATTTCATCAAAAAGAGATCCTTTTCATCATTAAGCTCTTCTTCACCCTTTATTTCATAGTCACTATAATCCATAATATTGGATTCATCTTCTCCTTCAAAGCCCTCCTCTTGGATGGTTATATTCACATTTTTTGATATGCTTCCACCCAAGATGATCTTCTCAAGATTGATAGTGCTTTCTTCTATTTAGGTGTTTGTTGTTACCTTTGCTAGTTTCATCGGTTGTGACTCCTATGAGAAAGGAAGTCACTCCTTCTCATAGTCATAATGGGGCTGAGAATGGATAACCAAGGTTGATTCTTCCTTGATGGGGATATCTAACATATCACAATCCTTTGAAGGACAAGTATGTTGGGATATTTTGAAGGACATGTATGTAGCTAATATAAATTTCAAATAGTTCATTAGTAAGGACCTTGACCCAAGGGGATTTAACATCTGGAATGGCATTCTAAGGATGAAGGGCTTAGCCATTGAGAAATTAAAATATAAATTGGGCAATGGTGAAGATATAAATTTCTAGCATGATGACTAGCTAAGACAAGGGCCATTATAGAACATCAAACCATTTAACAAATGGGAAAATTTATATATAGAAAGATATGGTTGTGAAGTGAGCGACTATAGGGATAACAATGAATGGGTGAATTTGACTGAGTTGTCCTAGGTGCTAAAGCTATTGATGAACATGATAAGGCATATTCCTCTATCGCTCAACAAGGATGCCATTATTTGGGGGTTGACAAAGGATGGAAACTGCACTGTTGCCTCAGGATATGAAACTATGCAAAACAAGGAAACTACCCCTATTTGGTCTAAAGCTTGGTATCCTAGCCTTATTCCCAAAACCAACATTTTTTTCTAGATAATGCTTCAAAACCGTATCTTGACGATGGAAAAGCTTACCAAGAGGGGGAATCTAATCTCTAATAGATGCATTCTTTGTAAAAACCGTAGTGAGAGTGTGGATCATATCATTATACACTATCACTTCACTAGAGATATATAGTCTTATTTCCTATCTTTCTTCAAGATAATCTAGTGTTTTCTTTATAAAACTTCTAATCTCTTTGAAAAATGGTACCTTGGGGCTTATGGGGATGTGAATAAGGGCTTGTGGGAATGGACTCTGCCTCATGTCTATTGGGGAGAAAGAAAATAATGCTAAAGTTGTGTTCCACAAAATCTTTAATGCTTTGTTAGAAAACTACACTACCAATAAAGGTCATAACCCTCTTCTAAACACAAAGGAAATTGACAGAAATAAGAGGGAGGATTGTAGATGGACTCTCCTACTTGAGGGTTGGTGTAAAGCTAACTTTTATGGGGCTACCCAAGGCAACCCTGGCAAGGTTGGGGCTTTTGGAATCATCAGAAATATCCATGGAAAAGGTATTGCTGCTATCTCGGCTCCTTTGGGCATGCAAACTAACTGTTAGGCAGAGGCATATGTAGTTCATAAAACTCTCAAACTAGCTTAGGACATGGGAGTCAGAAATCTATGGCTTGAATGAGACTCCAAGAATATTATTGATTGTCTTGATGAGAAGAATGAGCCTACGTGGATTATTTTGAATATGATTAAAGAGTGCATTCATATCCTTAAGCCTTTTGATAATATATACATGGCTCATGAGTATAGGGAAGCCAATCAAGTGGCTGACAAGTTGGCCAACTCGGTAGTCAAGAATAATGAATTGAAAATGTGGAAGAACGGGCATAATAGAAATCTGTGAGTTGATAGAAAGGGAGAGGATCTTGGGCAGATTGGGAATCATTAAAGGTTAATTATGAAATTTTATATGTTATGGGAATCATGCCAAAATATGATGTGTAAGTATGATAGCCAAAGCACGAAACACATTATTTTTTTCCATCATTGCACTTTGAGGATCGATTTTTTGTATCAAGTATGCAAAGCAAAAAGGTGTTTTGTGAAAACAAATCATATTAATAGGAAACAACCTTTGAAGCACTTCACTTCTAGAAGCAAAGCTTGCAAAGAGAATGAAATCATGGTGGGGGACAAACAAGAGGGAACCTAAGGATGAAGCAGAGAAGTGGCATCGACATTCTAAGGTGTGGAGCATTTTGAAAAAAGGTGACATTACCACTTTCATTGAGTGGCTTCACGGGTGGAAACCCTCTGTTACATGTAGTATGGTTATGTGCTAGAATGAGGGGAGCATTAAGATTGATGGAGTGGACTTCATGGTGATGGAGGAGGTTATATCTATGTTGACTGGAGTACCCATTATTGGGAAGAAATTCTATAGAGATAAATGAATTTCTAGGCAGGTGGTAATTGAATTTACCAAGGATGCAGATGAAAATAATGCTTTGGTGAATAGAAGCCTCTACTATTTTCCAAGCTCTATCAAGTTGCTATGGAAGTTTGTGCTGAGGGTCATCATCAAGTACATTTCCCTTGACACAAGATTCGAGTGCCTTTGCACTCACCGTTTCATGCTTCTTAACCACTTTAGGTATGGGGCAAAGATTTCTATTCCTTTTTTCCTATATTCCTCTATTAATGAGAATATTGACGACTATAAGGAGAAGTACATAGGTAATTTTTCCTTGCATGAGGGGATTTGGTTGTTAATTTATGGTTTTTTTAAGGCTGGGACTATAGGGAAAGAAATTAAGAATAGGCAAATGGGGAAGGAGAGTAAAGCTAACTTGGATGAGTCAGGAGAGGATTATACCCCATCTAATATCGAGGATAGCCAAGAAATGTATTCTGTTATGGAAGAAGATGCTACCCTACAACACAAAAAGGGGAAAAAGAAAATCAAAGTGGAGAAAAAAGGGAAAAAGTATAATTACAAACCTAAATAGAGATTTGAGATTTCATCTGATAGAGACTACAATGAGAGGGAAGAGTGCATGGACATGGAGGGAGATAATGTTAATGGGGAGGAAGGTAATCTCAGAGAGGATAAATGTAAGGAGAGGATGGGTGGAAAGAGAAACATCACTATTAAGATGTCTGCCAACAGAGATGAGGATTTTGAGGGCAAGCCTAATAGGAGTTTGAAAAGAGGGAGATATATTGACTCTAAGGAGGATAGGCAAGAGGAGGGGAAGGATAGTGATGAAGAAGATGAGAAGCATGGGAGTGGGGAAAAGAATGAGCAAGAATTTGAGGAATTTGGGTCTAGCCAGTACACATGTATGATTTCAGGAAAAGACAAGAAGGTGGTTTGGAGAAATTTTTATAATATTTCTACGAGGATGGGGCTCAAGAGAGATATGATCAAAAATCTAGTTAAGAAGAATAAGATGCTTTATCTATGTTTTTGTTTTACTAGTGTAGAGTTTCAGGGCCCTATTAAAACCTAAATTCCTTAATCAAAAACATGTCATGATCCTTTATTGCTTCATTTTTATCAAAGGGAGATTTACTTGGGGGGGCATGCCTTCCTAATTTGGAGTAGAATAATTGTCTACTACATCTATGGGGTTAGTTACTTCATAGTAGATCATCTTAAAATGAAAGAACCCATATTTTAAGACCTTTTAGTACATTTTCTAGAATTGGCCGACCTAAAATCATCTTATTCCAGAAGAGGTTGACTAGTTCGGTCTCTTCCTTGGTTATTGTGAGGTATGGGCCCCAAAATGTCTTGGGGTTGCAAATATTAATTCTACGCTTCTTGATTGACTTCTATTATTTTTCTACCTAGAAAATAGTATATAAGGAGGCTTGGGGGATTCATTTTCATGCCTACACTTTCACAAGACAACATCCACACTCTACAAGAAGATAAGACATCAAGCGATTCAAGATTTTAAGGCATTCAAGCAAGCAAGTTTCCCTAAGCATTGAAGGATCCTTTGTGAGCATTTCCTCTTCAAGATCTATCATATTTTTGGCCATTAAGGGAGGAGATCTAGATTGAGGCATTCATCATCTTTTTCATTGATGAATATTTATATCCATGGCTCCATGATGTGGTTATGTTAGATCCATTGTAATTTGTGGAGACATCCTACATTCTACATACTGAATTCAATATCTACAACTTACAACATGACAAAATCATTATTGACAAGGGTTCCTATAAGAAAGGTGAATATTTACATTTATCTTGTTTCCTTTACATAAATTTATATTTTTAATTTAATATTGGTTCCTCGATCTAGGGTTTGACTAAGGCAAGCCCTCATCCGCCTAAAACAAAAATCCAATATTATTGTACGCAAGAGCAAAATAGTGAATTTTTAGTTGTAAATCTGGAAATAACTCACTAAAAGCTTTTTGATGAATCCAAGTTTCCTTATAGTGCCCCAAAAAATATCGTGACTTCATGGAAAGAGACTGGAAGGATTTCCACCAAGTTGACCTATTCTCTAGGCCTCAAACATTTTTTGTATTTTTTTGGGTTTTCCATTCTATTTAGAGATCTACAGTCAGATTTTTAGTCGCTAGTCTAGATTCAAACTTTTTAAAGAAAAAAACATTTCCCTCTACATATTTTATGTCAGCCATTTATCTTTCATTTCAATTCATAATTTTAGCATAATTTTGTATCTTAATTTGGGCTAACTATATGCATTTGACATCTAGATTTACATTACTTGTCAATTAGTTTGATTTTGCATACACATTATCACACATGAGACAAAGACTATTTCCTTGTATTGCATTATTTTCCACAATTCAAGTTTAGTAATGACATCCCTTACTTCATTTGGGTCTTTCTCTAATTTGAATTCAATAAATAATCATACTAGTAGATTCTCCTTATCCCCACACACATTTTTGAATGCTTTAGGCACAAAAAATGGAGGCTGACATCCTATTAAAGTGCTTCCATTTTTCCACTAAACATTTAGTTCATTTGTTTTGGTTCCTAGACCCCTCTATGATATGCTATAATTTACAAGAAAGCCTCTCCTAATTTTGTAGTGTGCAACTGAGGTATTGGGGATTTCTTTTGGCATACCTTTTGGATTCATGTTTCCCATTTTGTTTGAATCATGATTTCACTTGGGATCTAGTCAAATGGGTAGAGCTTAATGCAGAATCTAACATAGTTTCTCCAATTATAATGTGAGATAATACCAATAATTTCTTGACAATTTCATTTAGCACCTCTCTATTTTAGTAGTTTGTTAGTATCTTGTAGAGATAGATCCAAATAGATTTTCTATTGAATTCATATTTCCAGGTATTAAAATTTGGAACCCATTGATCCATGCATATGTTGTAGCCTTCTAATATTAGGCTATCCTGATTCAAAATTTCCTTACTTTTATTTGAGGAGGGTAGGTTATTATAATAAAATTATTAGGGAGTTTATGCAATTCAAAATCTAGTCCCTATCTTATTTGCAAACACTCCTTGAGTTTTCTTAATTTAATTGAACCACCTTTCTATTTTAAGATAATATGAGTATCTGTCTTTGACTTATTAAGATTTTAATGTTCTCATGTCTAATTGTAATCAGGATCTAATTAGGGCACACAAAGTTGTTGATGATGATGGGAGGAGATGACACTTAGATCTTTCTCAAGGGTTGAACTAGTTCAACTATGGATTTTTCCCACAATTGTTTCATGAGTTTGCAGTCTACTCATGCTACTTATACCTTATTACTGTTTCTAAGATTTTTTCTTTTGTGATTTTCCCTAGGATTTAGATGATGAATTAGAGGATTATGCTTCTTACAGTTTGGAGATCTAATGTGATTGATGTTACAAGTATCTGGGTTGATTTTTCCAAGACTTTTCCCACTCATTTATCAAATTTAAAGACCCATTGAGGTTTATGAGAAATCATGCTTGCATGATTATCATATGCTCACCAAGCACTAAAAATATTATTCCTAATATCCTGCATGGGAATGGCTTGGTCCACTTTGTCGCCCCATCTTCCCTTCTGATTTAGATAATTCCTTGCTTGAAAGCCAATGTTCATATTTATCTTCTCTTTCCCCTATCTTGGATTGCACCCTAACTCTAACATCCAGTCATGAATTCCTTCTCCTACTCCTACTTCTATTCGTGTCATTTCCCCCTGTTTATCCTTATTTCAAATAGGTTGAGATATTAATGTCATACATTATTATAATAGTATTTATTACATTGAAACACTATTTAGCCTTTTTATATGAATTTTAGTAGATTCAGGGATGTATTAAATGATAAATTCCTTTTATTAAACATAAAAAATAATATTAAAACAAGTTGTTGAGGAAATAACAAATTCTTGCACTCAAACAATACATTGCAAAATTAGATATTTTAAACATATTGAGAGGAATAAAATTGGATCATTCCTTGCTTGAAAGCCAATGATCATATTTCTCTTCTCCTTCCCCCATCTTGTATTGTGCCCCAACTCTGACATCCAGTCATGAATTCCTTCTCCTACTCCTACTTCTATTTGTGTCATTTCCCCCTTCTTTTATCCTAAGTTGAAATAGGTTGAGATATTAACATCATACATGATTATAATAATATTTATTAGATTGAAACATTATTTATCCTTTTTATATGATTTTTAGTAGACTTGAGGATGTACATGTTAAATTCCTTTTATTAAACATAAAAAATGTTAAAACAAGTTGTTGAGGAAATAACACATTCTTGCACTCAAACAATACATTACAAAATTTGACGTCTTAAACACATTGAGAGGAACAAAATCAAATCATTCCTTGCTTGAAAGCCAATGATCACATTTCTCTTCTCTTTCCCCCATCTTGAATTGCATCCAAACTCTGACATCCAGTCATGAATTCCTTCTCTTGCTCTTGTTTCTATTCATGCCATTTCCCCCTTTTTAATCCTTATTTGAAATAGGTTGAGCTATTAATATCATACATGATTATAAGAGTATTTATTGGATTGAAACATTATTTAGACTTTTTGTATGATTTTTAGTAGACTTAAGGATGTAGTATAGGTTAAATTCCTTTTATTAAACATTAAAAAAATATTAAAACAAGTTGTTGAGGAAATAACACATTCTTGCACTCAAACAATACATTGAAAAATTGGATATATTAAACACATTAAGAGGAATAGAATCAGATCATTCCTTTCTTGAAAGCCAATGATCATATTTCTCTTCTCTTTCCTCCATCTTGGATTGTACCCCAATTCTGACATCCAATTGTGAATTCCTTGTCCTGCTCCTGCTTCTATTCGTGTCATTTCCCCCTTTTTATCCTTATTTGAAACAGGTTGAGATATTAATATTGTACATGATTTTAATAGTATATATTAGATCAAAACTTTATTTAGCATTTTTATATGATTTTTAGTAGACTCGAGGATGTAGTATAGGTTAAATTTCTTTTATTAAACATAAAAAAAATATATTAAAACAAGTTGTTGAGGAAATAACACATTCTTGCACTCAAACAATATGTTGCAAAATTAGATATCTTAAACACATTGAGAGGAATAGAATAGTATCATTCCTTTCTTGAAATCCAATGATCATAGTTCTCATCTCTTTCCTCCATCTTGGATTGTGCCCCAACTCTTACATCTAGTCATGAGTTCCTTCTCCTACTCTTGCTTCTATTCGTGTCATTTCCCCAACTTTTATCCTTATTTGAAATAGGTTGAGATATTAATATCGTACATTATTATAATATTATTGATTATATTGAAACATTATTAAGCTTTTTTATATGATTTTTAGTAGACTCAAGGATGTAGTACAGGTTAAATTCCTTTGATTAAACATAAAAAAATATTAAAACAAGTTGAGGAAATAACACATTCTTGCACTCAAACAATACATTGCAAAATTTGATATCTTAAACAAATTGAGTGGAACTGAATCATATCATTCTCTACTCAAAAGCCAATGGTCATATTTCTCTTCTCTTTCCCCCATCTTGGATTGTGCCCCAACTTTGACATCCAGTTGTGAATTCCTTCTCCTACTCCTAGTTCTATTCATGTCAATTCTACATTTTTATCCTTATTTAAAATAGGTTGAGATATTAATATCATTCATGATTATAATAGTATTTATTAGATTGAAACATTATTTAGCCTTTTTATATTATTTTTTTAGTAGACTCAAGGATGTAGTATAGGTTAAATTCATTTTAGTAACTTTTTTAAAAAAATATTAAAACAAGTTGTTGAGGAAATAACACATTCTTGCACTCAAATAATACATTGCAAAATTTCTTAAATGCATTGAGAGGAATAGAATCAAATCATTCCTTGCTCAAAAGCCAGTGATCATATTTCTCTCCTCTTTCCCCCATCTTGGATTGTGCCCCAATTCTAACATCTAATCATGAATTCCTTCTCCTGCTCTTGCTTCTATTCATGGCATTTCTCCCTTTTTATCCTTATTTGAAATAGGTTGAGATATTAATACCGTACATGATTATAATAGTGTTTATTAGATTGAAACATTATTTAGCCTTTTTATATGATTTTTAGTAGACTCCAGGATGTAGTACAGGTTAAATTCCTTTTATTAAACATTAAAAAGATATTAGAACATGTTGAGGAAATAACACATTCTTGCACTCAAACAATACATTGCAAAATTAGATATCTTAAACACATTGAGAGGAACAAAACCACTTAAGACAACCAAAGATTCTATATTCCCTTTCTTTATTTTCCTATTTAAACCATTTTAAACATTTATTTATATTGTTCTTTTTATTTGATAAAAAATACTTAATAAAACTAATTATTAAAAATTATTTTAAAAAGTAATATGATTTAATAATTTTTTTTAAATGTGTAGATCATTCAAATTGAATTGATTTTAATTTATTTCTATTGAATTAACTATGGATTATTCTTTTTATTAACTAAATAATATTAAATCAATATTTTCCACTTCCTAAATCATTTAATCATATTTAATGAAATATTTGTGCCTAAGATTAATAAATCTAATCATTTAAAAAAAATACTCACCATAGCCATCTCAAGAACTGAGTAAATAACCTATTTATTTATTTATTTTATTTTATTCATGTTTCATTAAGTGGGCAAAAATTGTTTGATTCCTTAATCCTACTCTTCCACATTCAAAATCCTAATTAAATCACCTCAAATCCTTCTTGTGAATCCCAAAGTACCCCTTTTTATCTTGCCTCCATAATCTTACCTAGAGAGTCTTCCCTCTTGATTTTCCTAATTAAATTCCCCACATCTACAAGGTGCACAAAAGCATGGGGTTTGTACATGTCACATAGTATCATAAAGAACTTTCCAATTTTTCCTTGGGTACTCCAAAGTACCCATTTTATCTTGTCCACCTAATCTTATCAAGAAGAATCTATACCCTTATATTTTCCTATGATTACTCTCCCTCCATCTCGTTCAACCACATGAGGACATTCCTCTCACCTACACAAAACTCTTAATTTTTATGAGCCATTGAGAGTGATTGGCACATTTGATCCTAAACATTGTATGTTACAACATAAAAATCTATTAAACTATTCACCCTATTTCATTTTGAAATGACTCTAATTTACTTGTCTCTCACTCATTCGTCTTCAATGACTCTCACTCACTTATTTCTCACTCATGTGTCTCCAATGACTACTGTTGGTGTCTTTGCTAGAGGTGAGGTTGGAGTGCTACAAGGTAGGGTTGTTATTCATACAATATAAGATACTAATTGGGTTTTTTCTCCTTGCAATCTACCCGAGCTATCTGCATTGGGTGTTGGCCTTGGGTTGGGAGCTCCTTTCTACTCTTACAATTCTTGGTGAGTTACAAAAGACAAATTTTTTCATTATATTGTGTTGGTGGAAGATACTATTGTTCCTAAAGCTAAAGGTGGGGGGGACTTCTACCTCTACTAAGGCTGGGGTTCCTACCCTAAAATATACTATTGCAGATGGATAGAGTTATTGTTAGTGTAGTTTTTTATTTTTCCTATTTTGCTAGGTTTTTCCTATATTTTTAATAATCTTGCTTAGGTTATTAAAGCATGTCTTATAAGGTGAATGGTTGTGAGGTGTCACCTTCCTAAATATGAGCATCCATTAGCTATCTTGGAAAGATACTTTGCTATCTTTAGTCCAATAGATGGTTGCTCCTCATTGGTTGGTGTTGCCACCTCCTCCCTCTTCCTAGCCTATATAAGCATGCTACTTGGCTTGTATTTGCATCTCTTGTTTTTGCATCCTCTTAATGCTATTTTGCTTCCAGCATTTGCATTACTCTCTTGGAGACTAACTCTATGATGCTATTTTGATTTTGTATCATTTGCATTCATAGTTTAGATATTTATTCTTTGCACTAGTTTTCTAGGTTATTAATCTTATCAGATTCTAATAGTTATGACCTTGCTACTAAATCTATTGTTATTATTCCTCGAAAGTTAAAAGTTTGACTTATTTCTTCTGTTTAGGTTTTTCTTGTAGTGGTGTGTGGCCTAGATGTGGTAGATAATATGGATTTCCACCAATGTAGTGTAGTGCCTCCCATGTTCACATTATGTTCCATGTTTATTTTAATCCAGAGATACCTTTATTATCATTACTTGTTTATTTGTATGATGAGATGCTTTAATGACTATAAATTATCTTGATTACAAATAGTTGTCAGATGCTAGATGATGTTGTTGGTTACTTTTGATGAAGGGTGCTCCCCTTAATTACACAAACACATTATAGAAACAAATAAATAATAGCAGGTTGTGAGAATAGAAAATTGGCTTCTTATTATCTCCAAAAGTATGGAATTAAATTTTTTAGGAACAAAACATCCAAAGCCACATGGTAATTTTTCTTACAATATTTTGTAAGCCAAAGCCACCAATAACCACTCAAAACTTCCCTTGACAACCCTACGAGCCTTCTTTATATAGCCAATTTTTCACAGCCCAAGAAGGTTCTACAAATTTAGCCCTAACCCTTGAAGTTGACCAACCCTAAAATATTTTATTTTCATGTTTCATTATATTAGAGTCAAACCAAATAATTTTATTTTTATATTTTCAAGTAGTCCAACTTTCGGAGACCATAACTTTTTAATTGTAGCTTCACTTGAGTATGATAACCACTTTTTGGAAATGACACCCCCTAAACTACAATGTCTTGATTACATAAAAATTGTGAACCAATGTTTGACCTTGTTTTAGAGCCTCTAAAGCCTTCACAATTGAGTTCAAAGATTTTGTACCAAAAAAATCTCAATAACTTCACCAATATTAATGGTGTAGCAATGAAACTCAACTAATAGGTTGATATATCTAAGATGAACCTCTAGTTGTGAAATTGGAACATTCTAAGATTGAATGACCAACTCACTAAAACTAGGAAGTTTCCACAAATAGTAACTTTGCACTAAAACACTCTTATGGAAAAAGATAGAACAAAAATATTCTTGGGTGATGCAAGATTGCCCTTACACCTAGGGTGTTCCTCTATCAGACACTTGGGGTAATTTGAGAAGTGACTCTATCACATCTTAGGTGTTCAAAGGGAAACAAAGATGGTAAATCTCCTCCCTTGCTAGCCATGATGAATCTTCTACAATTCATCCTTTCCATTTGATTAGATATTCTTCATATGTCCTATTTCTTGTGTTTCTACCAACACAACTGTCCAATATATCTTCGATCTCTTTTAGGACTGGAGTAGTTACTAGAATACTCTATTGTGCCCATGTGACCTTATCCTGAATACCTCCTTCATAATACTCTGTTAGATTTGAAATCTTAAATACTAGTGAAATATTCAATTCACTAAAAAAACTCTACTTAATAGGCATTTTCTGAATCATGCTTCTTTAGTATCTTACATGATCCAAACTTCTTCATTTTTAACTTATTATATGTTCCTACTTGAAATTTCTCCTTTCTCAAATGAACCATGACTTCATCTCTAACCTAAAATTTGGTGTGCCTCATTTTTTCATTTGCCTTAGCCTTTTAGTATGTATTCATCTTTGAAATGTGCTTCCTCACCTCCTCATGGATGTTCTTCAAGTGCTTTACAAAATCTTCAATTTCAACACTACTTGTGTACCCTTTGTCCAACTTCCTTAATTCAAAAGCATTTCTAGGACTACTTCCATACACTATCTAAAATGGTGATTTACTAGTGCTCCTATTGGCAAAATTATTGTATTCAAATTATTTTTGTGGTAAAATCAAATCATATCTCTTTGGCTTATCTCCAACCAAACATCTCAACAAATTTCCCAAAATCCTATTCACCAATTATGTCTATCTATCATTCTGTGGATGATGAGATGAGTTGAACTTTAAATTTTTCTTTAACTTCTTCCATAATTTACACCTAAAGTACCCAACAAATTTATTTTTTCGATTAGAAACTATGCTCTTTGGTAGACCATATAGTTTCACTACTTCTCTGAAAAATAATTATGCCACACAAAAAGCAACATTAGTCTTCTTGTAGGGAATGAAATGTTTCATCTTTGAAAACCTATCAACCACCATAATAATGGAATAATTTCCTGCTTAAGTCCTTGGTTAACTAAGAACAAAATCTATATTGATATCCTTCCACGACTTCTCTAGTACATGCAATGGATCATATAATCTTGTATTCTAGAGTTTGTTCATTCTTCCATCTGATATAATCTAAAATTATGTACAGACTTCTTGACATCTTGTTGCAATTTTGACCAATAATTATTCTCACTAACTAGACCGATATTTTTATCTCAACCAAAATGTCCAACCAACCCTCCACTTTTCTTCTCCTTAATGTGATTCTCCATCACAGAACCCCTTGGAATGCACAATTGACTTTCTCTAAATAGCATACCATCCTAGATGATGAAATCCAATTACTTGGTTATATCTAGAGTAACAAGTTATGTACAAGCTTCCCAAGCTTCACCAAAATCAAGATATTTTGAGTATAAACTCTTAAGTTCCTTAAACCCAACAACCTCAATCTGCATCTTTGTTAGAAAAATTGTCTCCAACTAAGAGATCTACAATCTTGTTAGACTTCTTGCTCTCTTTTTTCAAAACAAATGTATAACTCTGCAAAAACTCAACCTATTCTAAATGCCTTTGATTTAACTTTCATTGACTATTCAACTATTGCAAAACTTGATTATCAGTATATAAAACAATCTCCTTAGGAAAAAGGTAAAGTTTTCACTTCTTCAATTTTTAAACTACAACATAAAATTCATGATCATAACCAAAATATTTTCTTTTGGCATCATTTAACTTCTCACTAAATTAAGCAATAGGTTTACCTTCTTGGTTCAAAAAAACTCCTATTGCATCACCACTAGGATCACAGTATACTTGAAACACCTTATTAAAATTTAGAATTGCTAAAATAGATTATTCTATAACTTTTTATTTTAACAATTCAAAACATGTATATGCTCTTGTAGTCCACTTAAACTCCTTCATATCTCCTCTCATTATTTCAATCAAGGGTCCATAGAAACTGCTAAAATGTTTGATAAACTTTATATGAAGGCTAGCCAAAATATGAAATGATCTTACATCAATCACACTTCTTGGAGTTGGTCATTCAAGGATAGCCTTCACCTTCTTTGGGTCCATTTTTAGACCTTATACTAAAACTACAAACCCTACATGTACTAACTCCTTCACAAAACTACACCTTTTCAAATTAATCAATAATTTCTCTTCCCTTAACTTCTCAAACTCCCTATGAATGTGCATTATATGATTCTCCAATGTCTTACTAAAGATCAAAATATCACCTAGGAAAAAAATGATAAACTTACCTAGTGATTCTTTCAGTACCTCATTCATGAGTTGCATTAATGTGCTTAGTGAATTGGTTAATCCAAAAGGCGTGACTAACCTCTCATACAACTTTTTCTTTTTTTTGAAGGAAGTCTTCCATTCATCTCCTTAGTTGATTCAGATTTGGTGATATCCACTCTTCAAATCTATCTTTGTGAAATGTAGAGACCTACTCAAACAATTCATAATATCATCCATCCTTGACAAGGAAAATCTATACTTCATAATAATTTAGTTGATGACTTGAGAATCTATACACATGCTCCATTCTCAATTTTTATTTGGTGCTAATATTATTGGTATATCACATGGATTTATGATTTCTTGAATCAATCTATTCTACAACAACTCTTATACTTGTTTGTTCAACTCTTCACTTTCTACTAGTATCATTCTATGTGTTATCTTATTTGGCAAACTAGTTCCTAGAATCAAATACATCTGATGATTGATCCTTCTCGTTGGTACATTAACCCTTGATTTTTTAACAAAGGCCATTTTGGCTTCTGATTTTTTATTTATTTTATTATATGTCCTGAAAAGTTTGAAATTCTAATGTTATATAAGTTTATTGTCAAAATTTCAATGAACGCGGGATATAAATTTTTTTAAAAAGTTTAAACTCATTTCATTCTGTCTTTTTTGCAGACAAGAGAAAGAGTTAAGAGTGCACACCATCATTGAGAAAATAGGTATGAAATCCAAATGCCCTTGGTTTGTTCATGCTTTTAGATGGATTCTTGGAGTTTCATATACATTTTTTGTCTTGCCTATACATTTTGTCTCTTGCCCTTGTTAAGGGGTTGCGTGGCTAACATTACCAACAAATCAATATGGGCTAGGCATACAGTCCTAAGAACTTAGGGTTGGATAGTCATTATTCAATCAATATGCCCTACTACTAGAGAAACAACTAGCTCCCACCCTCTAGAAAATGTCCAATTTGCTCATTTTCTATGTTTGTTATGTTGTTTACTTTATTGATTTTTTCATTTTACCCATCTCCACTTAATGTCATTTTGATTCATTTTATTGATTGAATGTTATGTGTAATTGGGGTTTGTATTTTGAGTTTGGGACCTTAATAATCTTATGAATTTTATCTTTGTCCTTCATTGCTTCATCAATCTATGTGGCTTTAGACCTTGCAAGATGCATTTCCATATTCACACCTCCATATTTGAAGGAAATAGGCAGCCCAAAAGGAAGGAAGCTGAAATACAAGGATGATTCAACCATGTCATGTGCGCATATTCATTTTACTAAATTTTGAAATCTAAATTACAAATTAGTGTCAATTAGAAATTGTTAGAAATAATAAAATCAAAATGAACTAAAATTAAAGCATTATAAATTAATCCAAGAGAGTTTGTGATGAACATGATTGCCACATTCATAAGTGTGTGCATAACAAGTGTTATAATCCTCTTAAGGAGGAATAACTATTTTCCTTAATAAAGGAATTACAAAATAGACTTGTCCTCACTTGTGGACTAGAGGAAAAACAACATAAGGGATACCTTGGTTTATCCCATTTAATAAATACAACCAAGGAAAGATTACCAATTCTAACAGAAATGCAGTTAAACCTTAAACAAACAATTGGGTGTATAATGCACATAGTCAATAAATAAATATATAGAAATTAAGATAAATAGAGCAAAGGAGGCTTTTCATTTTGGTACCTTATATGTGAATTAGATCATTTAAGTTCTTTAGATTAATTAACTATTGAAGGAGTATGAATCATCTTAAGCTGTGAATCATGGAAATAATATCTTATTTCAAAATTTATGGAAACTTTTCATATTTCTTCGTCCTCCACTTCATTCTCCCCTTTTGACATCAATGTCCAAAGGGTATCTAAGATACCAATATTGCGAGTCATTTTGCTCTCTTAATACATTAATATTTTGAGATGTTCTTTCTTTGTTTCACTTTCATGCTATTTTTATTGTGTCTTTACTATTCCAATAATAAAATATCCAATGATGTTTGACTAATACATGCCAACATTACTTTTCTCATGTTCTTATGCATTTTTTTTTTTGTGTACATCCATAATTGGGGTATTTCATCATTGACATCTTTGTTGTTTGTAGTTGATTATATAATTCTTTCTCAAAAAATATTTAGCCATATTTTTTGATTCCCTAATAAAACATTTAAAAAAGTACCCTTAGTTTTTAAATAAAGCAAACACCAAACTCTAGGTTGGTTGAGAATTTTTTCAAATCTGTTTGACTCCTACATTCATGGGAGAATCAAATATTCCCATTGTAGAAAATATTTAATATTATGAATCACACTCTAGAAAATAGAAATCATGCCAAACATTGAAATCATTGAGAGCACCACACACAATGAGGATGACTTAGTTCGTCTCCCATTTGTCATCCTAAACTTCATGATTTGTTAATTATAAGCACAAATCTAGCCTTTCTTCTTTTCTTTCTCCCTTTTCACTTCATGATTTGTTTATTAGATGCACATATTTTCTCTTTCAGACATGGATTTGATCTTAATTCATTAGAATGTGTTTCTATCTTGAATATACATTTCCCCTATTTTAAGTAATGGTTACCATGTCACCTTTGAATCTTGATGTTTATGTTAAAATTGCTGCTCATCTTGATGAAAACTTTTTATTTATATTCATAGGGATGCATTCTCATAGTAAATTTATTAGGTATGAACTAGAATGAAATGATTCTGAATCTTATTTGAAATTGGTAATAACTTAATTAATGTTTCTCTGGTACATATCGATCTGATGTCTTATAGATTTTATGGAGTTTTATTCTAAAGTTTATATTCACCTCCTTTCTTATTATTCTACTCTTATGCCTGTCTTTTCTCCTAGCTTTAGTAACTCATTAGTTACCTTATCTTTCTTAGCTTACATTTGTTTCATGAGCTTTGCATTCAAATTTATATAAAATGTTGATTCTATGTTTGCATATGTTTATCAGAAAATAATTTAGATGTCACCCTTACTAATTATATAGTAATATTTTATTATTATTATTATTTTGATTATATACAAGATACTACTAATGCTTGTATGTTTATATTTTATATAATTTTATAGCCTGAATATTTGCATGTGTAGAAAGTCCATGTCTAACAATATGAACCTAGAACAAAATAAGGAGACAATTGCTAGATTGTGGTCTCAGTTCAAAAGAAAAGGTGATGGAAAATGTTATTGCCACTACAAAAAAATCTAACGGCCTAAAGTATCAAGGAATTCTAATTGCAATAGCTGAGAGATATTATAGGCAACATAATCACATTGAAGGGGGGAAGGATTTTTATCCATTGGTGAATGTGGATTTCCAACTGGGGGAACATGAAGGTGTGAATATCGAAGTAGAAGGTAATGCTCCCATGGAAGAAGATGATCCTAAGGCAGAGAACACAATTGAAGATGTTGGTATTAGCATAGTTGATCATGTGCTAGAGAACACGATTGAAGAAGATCTTTCTGGTCCAACTGATCAAGATGATGAAGACGATGATAGCATATCTAATAATGATGATGAAGAGAACCTTGATATACCTATAGTTGAAAAGGTATACAAGCCCATATACCAAGTCTCTCAAACAACTCTTCTCTCTATTGTATTGTTGTTGATGAACTGCACAGTTTTATATGAATGATATATTCAATGTAGCAATCTCATGTATGCTAAGGTATATTATCATTTTTTTCATCTTCTATGTTAGCACACCATTAATGTTCTTTATATTAACAAAAATAAATTCCATAGGTTTATAGCTGAGTGTTTGTTACCACCATCAAAGATTCTACCTTGCTCTTACCAAGAATTATCGGTCATTATGAAAGATATTGGAATGGAGTATCAAACAATACATGCATGTCCCAATGATCACATTACATATCATAAACAATATGAATTTGCAAAAAAATGTCTTGATTGTCACATTAGTAGATATTGATCAGATCAAATAACAAAAAAGGTGTCTCATAAGGTTCTTTGATACATTCTCATTATTCCACATATGCAAAGATTATTTAGGTGCACTAGCTTGGCACAATTTATGGATTACCATGCTCGCAATAGAAGTCAAGATGACATTATGTGAATGCCTATGGATGGTTCTATATTTAAAGACATAGAAGATCAATGGCCACTCTTTAAAGAAGAACCTCATAATCTGAAGCTTTCATTGGCAACAGACAGTGTCAATCCATTTGGAGAGATGAGATTTATTTACTCAATCTAGCCTATTTTTGTCATTAATAATAACATTCCTGCTTGGATGTCCATGAAGAGGGAGCACATAATGTTGGAAATGATTGCACTAGGTATTTTTCCATTTAATAGTCATCTAAACTAATTTATAAATACTACATAAAAATGGTCATAATAATTATGTTTTGTTTATGTCCATTCAACTAGGTAAGTACCAAGTGAAAGATATGAATGTATATATTGAGCCCCTTATTGATGAGTTGTTAGAGTTATGGAATGGTGTCACTATGTATGACATCTATAGACCAATAGGTCAAAGAAAATTTCAATTCCATGCAATGCTTGTATGGACACTCATTAACATGGGAAGGAATTGTTTCATTAGTTAAAGCAGTTCATCGTAATAGAAATTCCTATATTATGCCAATGGTAATTGATCTAGCAAATGGTTTAAGAGGTAGAAAGGTGTGTATACGTTTATTTACCATGACTCGTATGTTTTATATCAACTCATAGATGGATGCATAATTTGACATGTTTGAAAAATAGCAGGTCAAGCACCACAAAGCTATGTACTACCATGGTCGTAAATTTTGCATAAAAAAGTTGGACAACATGAAGAGGACTTATGATTCTGGGATAACTACGGTCTTTGAGGTCACTAATATTTCCTCTAGAAATAATATGCATCCTTGGAAATCTGAAAATAGATACTATGGCATTTTGGATGATATAATTGAGTGTGAATTTAATTCCTTCAAACTAATTCTATTCATTATCAAATGGTATAGGCTGCAATTGAATCAAAATGATCCTGATAGAATTGTTATTAAACATGATAATTGATTTATAATGATTAATACATGGTCATTTGAGCTAGTTTGAAATAAGCCCTATGTTCTTCAAAGCCAATATGAGCAAGTGTTTTACTTTGGCGTTCCAAAGTAAGATCAATAAAGTATAATGTGATTGAAGATACAGAAGAAGTGGATGATAACAAATGACAATTAGTGGTTGATGAAGAAGAAGAAGAAGATGATGATGATGTATGAGGTATGATCATTTAAATGTAAGAGGTATTGATATATCCATTGAAAGTTTGATTAAGTTGATATATGTTTTAATGATTAATTTAATTCATGTTCAAGTCTAATGTCATTGTATAATTATTTTATTGTGTTCAATTGTAATGATAACAATATTGGTGATTTATGATACACATGTTGCAAATATGTGTTATGATGTTCAATTATTGGTACTAATTACTTTTAATATTTTCTTGGTGCATGATTGTCACCCTCTATGGAAATAGGCATACGACTGCAAACATCATCATCCCTTTTGTTCATGATATTGTGTAGCTAACACACATAAACTAGAGCTAATGAATTAAAAAAATACAATGATTATGATGTAATTTATAGCATAAGTATTATGTAATTTGTAACTAACTTAAGCTAAATGATTTACATGTGCAAGAAATGATACCCCTTTGACGAGGATCCTACATAGTGACATGGATCGAGAGGTACAAGGTTATTATTCTTTCTCTTTACCTTCAACATCAACTTTAGGCCAACTTCATCAATAATATCTTTAATTTATAGCAAAATATTTTTCTTGTTCAACTGTATCTCTCATTTGATAGGCTACAGGTACCACCAAATATGTATTTGTCAGATCTATCTTCCTCAAATGAGGGAAATGCAAAAATCAAAGATGATAGTGAGACATGTAGTAAGTCTACAAAAGAGAGACGAACTAGAGGTCAAAAGATTAGAAGAAAATTCAATAAATGCATGCAAATTTTCCTTGCTCAAGGGGGGTCATGTTCTTATGATGATGAGACAAGAGGTGACATCAAAGTTTTTTTGAGGTACACACATCTTCAGAAAGAATGGGTACCCAAGGAATTACCTCCAATTAATACTTATTTTTGTGTTAACAAGAGGATATATTGCATAGCTACATAATCATTACATGGTTTGTGCCTATTTTCCATGGATGACATAAAGTTTAGCTATAACAAATTTGTTGAATTGATGGAGTATGTAGGAACTTGTTACAATTACAATAATTAGATGTGGATAGTTCAATAAAAAAAGATATGCATAGGTATGCCCTATTAGCAAATTATCTAGAATGAAAAGAAAATTATTAGGGTAAAAAACTTGTTATGTAAATTGATGGAAGGCCAAAAGTAATAGGGAATATTGTAAGTTTTATAAATAGTACGCATCCTGGGTCAACTAATAAGCGACTCAATTGTATTTTCAACGATGGTGAGGGAAATCATGTTTTTGTATGTGTTATAATATCAATAAGTGTAGGGGAAGAGTTGTTAATAGATTATAATTTGAATCGCATAGACACAAAGAAAGTTACTATTGTTGGAATCGTTAATATTTAAACTATTTAACTCTAATTAATAACTCCAATATATAATATACCATTTTATTAATAATTTTTTGCTAAGTCGACTATTACTTTCATTATACTGATATTTTTAGATTTATTCTTTGTTACAGGGTGACATGGATCCATCGGATGATAGAGAGGTAGGGATGTTCCTGTCACTCCTTCAATGAAGGTAAAAATTAGTGTAATTGTAATTGTATAAAATGTCCTATTATTATATAATTTTCAATAGGGTTTTCAAATTATTTTGAATGTTTTACTAGATTTTTATGTCACAAATTGATGCATAGGAAAAGGGAAAAGAACCAATTAGACATGAGAAATTAATTGCTGATATGGTGGAGACTATATTTTGTGATGATGAGATCACATTCACCCTTGACCCTATAGACATGTGTAAAAAAGAGCCTAAAAAACATAAATTTGAAAATTCTTGCACTTGTGATGGATCCAAATCAAACCCAAGAGATAGAGGAGAAGAGAAATGAATTGTGTCAAAGAGCACATTGTCTAGAAGTAAGCAACATTGAATCTTTAGCTAGTACAATAGTTCAATAAAGCTTCATGTTTTATACTAATTTATGGATCGTGAACTAAAATATGTATGTGTTCTTACAGTGTTTTTTGAGACCTCATCAAGTTGTTGGACATGATGAGGGTGCTAGCTATTGACATATCAGTCAAGTTTGTTATTAATGAAACACACACTTATTCAAATTTTGTACAACTACCAAGCTCATTGAACAGTTTACAATGTTTGCCATGTAATTTAGTAGCCACCGAGTTCTACAATTGCTACCAAGTCTTTTGGACTAATTCTAGTGGTTACTAAGCAAATTCAATTAGTGTGAAGTCTTGCAATTCAAACTGAGCATTTCAATGTATACCAAGTTTATCAGTGGTTACTGAGTTCACAGTTCATGTGATGCGAAGCCTATGTTTACTTAGCATTACAGTATCTACTGAGTTTGTAGTTTAAGTGATGCAAAGCCAGTGTTAATCAAGCTACTTCATGGTAACCAAGTGATTCAATGTTTGTTGAGTTGCACAATATCTATCGAGTCACCAGTATAGATCGAGTTCAAGACTACCTAAAAGCGATCAGTATGAACTGAGCTTCTACGTCAACGCCAAGTAGTGATAGTGGATGATGTGTATCAGAACCTCACTGAGTCAATCTTCAAAACCTGAGTATCTTCATATGGGTTGACTTTGTAATATTTGTGTTAACTTGTGCCATGGCCGACTTTGTAATTTTGCAAATTGGATTGGTATATATATGTGATGTATTGTATCATATCCAATGTATGAAAATGTAAGCAAGAGCAAGAAAGTGCAAGAATGTGAATGTGTAAGCATATGCATTGTGAATGCAATAGATAAAGAATTATAAAGGCCATATCAGTACAAGGAGAAATAGTGACAAAAAAATCTATCACAAAAAGGTGATCAGTACACTAAGGAATCTCTATCAGCAAACTCAGTTGCAAATCAAAGATCTATGGCTTCATCCTAACAGGTGAACTAGTCAAAATCCTCTGACAAGGTAGACCTAATAGTTTTTTCTAAATCTCTTTACCAAGTACATACTTCATTGTGTGTTTGTAAATCCTCTCACAAAGTAAACCTAGTAGTCATATTTTCTCCTAACATGATATATCATTAGAAGTGATCAATGTAAGCCTTAATAGGCCAACTTTATGCTATAGTACTAAAGTTTGTGGGTATTATCCCCACCCCAGTTTTACTTTCTATTTGGAAGGTTTCTAGGTCACCAAATATTTGTGTTCAAGTGTTGTGGATGCTTTCATGTTTTTAGTTTTTCATGCATGCAATTAGATCAGATGTGGTGAATTAAGTACTAATTGATTTATTAGATTAAGAATTGAAATTTTTAAAGTTTTAGAAGTTATTGATTCACCCCTCCTCTCTCAGTAACTTAGCATAGTCTTGAATATTTCCAACAATTGGTATTGGAGCTTTTTGGTTCTTAGGAGAAAGTTTAACAGCTTGAGCAAAGATTAAAGATATGAAAATATTCAGACTTGACAAAGCTATTGACAATGAAAAGTTGGATCTAAAAATAGCCATTGCCTAACTCAAGAAGCTAAGGAGAAACTTTCCTAATCCCTAAAAAGAAGAAAGGAACTTGCAAATCAAATGAATGATCATCTTTACATTGAAGACTTTCACCCTTCAAGTAGTTCAGATGAAGCAAATGATGTAATCAAAGAACTCTTAGAAAAGAATGGTTCCCTACAAGAAGAAGTAAGAAAGATGAAAAGAGTACAAGAAATTCATTCAGTAAGGTTATGTGAAGTCTTGGAATATAGAAACAAGATAAAAAAAGAGATGGGTGGAAGGAACAATGAGATCTAGAACCAATCCGTTTAGCAAGCAGACCTTATTGATCAAATCTCCAATGCAAATAAGGAAATCATGAGCCTAAGACTTGAAAATGAAAGAATAAGGAATGATCTAAACTTTGAAAGACAAATCAATGAAAGAATAAAAAATGAGCTAAGACCAAAAAAAAAATCAGTGAAAGACTGAGAAATGACCTAAACATTGAGAAGCAAATCAATGAAAATATGATGAAATCTCAAGCAAACATGAATCAACTAAATAAGAAAAACTTTTATAGGCAAAAAGGAAAAGCAAGAATTGGATACAAAGAAGAAGGTAAATCCTCCAAACAAGGTGCTCAAAAGAATCAAAGACCTACTTGCAATCACTGTGGTAAGACAAGTCATACATTAAACAAATGTTGGATTAATGGAAAAGAAAAGTTCAATGGAAAAATCTACAATTGCAATCAGCATGGTCACAGGGCTAATGAATGCAAAGAGAAACCTAAATTTGAAGGCAATTGTCATAAACGTAAGAAACATGGACACAAGGTATCAGACTGCAAAACAAAGACATTGAATCTTGTAGAATAGATTGTGAAAGCAATATTTGGTTGGGATTACAATACCTAGTGTAGATGTCATTACTGTGGAGAATTTGGACACATTGGTATGAATTGTGTTAAATATCATATGAGAAAAAGAGATACCAATTAAAGATGTTTCATTTGTAAAAAAATTGGTCATCTTGCCAAGAATTGTATGAATACTAGTAAAATTGAAGATGAGAAGAAGGCAAAGGCTAATAACGTTCGAAAGCAGATGAGACAGCAATGGGTTCCTAAGTCTACTATGGATATTGGTCCAAGTAATAATGATCAAGTCACTTAAGAATTGGGTGACTCTACCATTTCTAATTAAGTTCTCAAGGAAGAGATGGAACTAGGCTATCAAAGGAGACATCTAAATCAGTTCCAGTTGAAAGGTGACAAAGATCCAAATCCGTATACAAGATACAAAGGGATCACTAAGGAAGATCTGTATCAGTTATTATTGAGTTACCTTCTCTATCAAGTAAGGTTGGGTCATAGACTCTACCAAGCAAGGTCGGGAGTAACAAAGGCACTTATAGTTACTGAATCATGAAGACTTCACTGAGTGATCAATACAGAATAGTGGATGACAGTTTGTCAAGCATAATGTCAACTTATCTACCACCGTACCAAGCATTAATGGTGAAATTTTAACAAAAGACATGGAATCAAATTTATTTCTCACCATGAATTTTTGAGTGCTATTGCGAAGAGCTATTCTCTGTGCAATCAAGCAACTTGAGCAATTTTCCTACAAAATTTTTTGAAGTTCTCTCAAGCTACCAAGTGAAAATGGCATCCACCAGTAGCAAGGTCAAGAAAGGTTCTGACATGTTGGTTCAAGGTGTTGAATGGAAAGCGCCAGATTTCAAGCTTGTGTCTACGGTTGCTAAAAACCTAGACCCAAGCAGAGCTCAATCTCAAATCCCTCCCAAGGTAATTCTTGTTAATGACATTCGAACTCATTTTAACTGTGCAATTCAAGAAATTGGTACTCTAGAGATGGATGATGCCCTAGGTCAGTTATGTATTGATGGAACCCTGAAACCTGAGCATTAACATTTGGAAGCAAAAGGATTAACTCATATACCCCATATGCCCTGAGAGTTTCAAATAAAATGGATTAGGTATGTCCTTAGCTGATTGCATAGCGGACAACTGTGGTTAGAGCAGCCAATATTGGTAACCAAGAAAATGAGTCATCGAATGACTAGCCTTCCCATGCTCGCCAAAACCAAGATAACTAAAACCCTAGGTCGAGTAGAGTTGGAAAAGAAAACCCTAGCTGAGTGGGATGGCAGAGGTATGAAAATAAGTAGTGTTACTGATGTAGAGTTGAAGTTTTTTATACATGTTATAGCCCATAAGATATATAGTTCAAGCCATCTTAACAACGTGTCATGTGAAGTTGTGGATTTGGCATATAAAGTGGTGAAGAAAAACTTATCTTATGACATTGTTGAGTTATTATTGAGACAATTCAATAAGAATATGGAAAGTATTAGAACTTCCAAGAATAATCCATGCAAATTTGATTCTCTATTAACTTGTTTATTCTTTTATGTCCAAAAGTTCTTCCCTTCCAAAGGCACTATAGTATGGAAAAAAGATGTGCCTGTATTGTACCAAATAAATGAATTTATTATAGAAATGGGTGAGAATTATGGCAGCGTCATGAACAACTACTTCAATGTGTTCAAAGATAAAATGAACAATAGGTTCAGAATTCCAAAGAAGTTAGTTGAGGACTACAAGGATGATGTGTGCTTCATGGTGGACTGTGATAAGGTATACATCCAAGCAGTTAAGCCTAGAGTTGTGTGGGTCAAACATCTTGGCTATGAGGTAAACATTGATGAGACCAAGGATATCATTGAAGCCCTTATTAATGAACCTGTTGATCCCAAGGCCCCTTATTTTGGTACTTATGATGAAGCTAAGGTAAGCATAAAGCTAGAAATAAAGCTCCCATAGGCAGTTAACAAAGGAAAGAGGAGGATAGCCAAAATTAAATCTAGTGCACCTCTCACATTAACTGAGGGTAAAGGAGAAGATGAGGAACATGCAAAGGATGAAGAAGAATTAAAGAAAGAAGAAGAACCTATGAAGAAAAAGGGCAAGGTGATCATCAACAAGCCTGCAAAATCATCCACTACAGTCTTCACAAGGAGGCCAAAGAAGAAAGGAAGTGACATTGTTTTAAGCAAACCTCCACCGACCTTTCAAGAAAAATTGAAGCAAATGGAAGAAGGAGCTAGAATAAAAAATTTCAAATCTTTGAAATATGAGACTAGGATAGAGGTAGAGGAAAAACAAGTAGAAGAACTGGTGCTAAGAAAAATGGGTAAATGGAAGTACTCACCAGACTAGATCACCTCTCAATTCTCTAGTGAATTGTTGGAGAAATTAAAGCCAAGATGGGAATTTTCCATGCAAACATGAGTAAAAGACATTTATGCACAAACCTTGAGGTAGTTACTATCGAGCATATCAGATGCTGAGGTTAAAGAGTCTTCAAAGAAAAATGAAGAAAATTTGACTCTAAGATTTAATACTTGTTTAGTTTTGATCAAGGATATAGAGCATGTAGTTAAGAATACTAGAAACACTTGGAAGAACATTTATAATCTTCATTAACCAATTGAATATCCAATTGAAGTAAAGGATGTTGATGAAGAAGAGGATAAGGAGAAAGATGAGGAGGAAAATGTTGAAGAAGTGACTCATTTTGATAATGAGGAAGATGAAGAGGATCAAGGTGAAGAAGCTACCAAGGAAGATAAACAAGATGATGAGGAGATTGACCCAGTAAAGATAGCTACTTCATTCATTGCCTCACTTCCTCACTCCTCGAGCAAACCTTTGACTACATCAAGTCTGGAGACAGCTTCAACAAGTTTGGTTGTGACTACTACAGATACATCAACTATCCAATCACTCTTTGCCCCAACTCAACTCAGCATATCTTTGACAGAAGTGACTTCCACTTCATTGACTGAGCTGTAGACTTCCTCTTCATCTGCCGAGTTAAGTTCTTCAGTCATCACCTCTCCAATTTTGACTTCTTCAATTTTGAGTGCACCCATAGTAAGCTCTCTAGTTTTGTCTACTTCAGTTTTGGATTCTACAATTTTGACTTCATCAACTTTGGATTCTTCTAGCATCTCTATAAGTATTCTACCAATCAGTGCTATATTAATTTTTATTGCAACCTTGAGTATGTCCACTATTGTTTCCATTTCAGGCACAAAAGCAATAAATACAAGGACAGTTGAACCTAAGGCTCAACCAAGTAAAAAAATTTTAAAAGGAAAGGAGATAGAGGAAGATATAGATTTGGATGATGAAATATAAATTCCCAAATGGGATATCTACAATCTTTCTGTAGACCAAATGCACATATTTGGTGAACTCCTCCAGAAAAAGGCCAAGCAACAAAGATTGAGAGAGGAAAGAGATAGAGAGTACAAGATTATAGATGATGCCAAGAATATTTTGACCAAGGCTATTGGAATTGAGTTTGATTCTTCTCAACCTATTTTGTTTTAGCTTGGAGAGATAGTCCAAAATTTCAAAGAGGACACTAAAGGACAAGAAAAATTGGTTGAAAAGGCTGAAAAGAAATTCAATAATAAAGTGTTGGAGCACATTTCTCAGCAAATAGCTATTCATCAAGTTGAGCTTTCAACAATTTTTGTTAATCTTGAGGCGTCTTGTTCAAATGTGTCATCACTTTTTGCAAAACTATGTGATGTCACTGAGTATACCAAGGAAGTAAAGGACAAATTGTCCAAAATTGATATTAATCTTAAAGCAAGTGCTCAGCAGCTGCAACTTGACCCTAGTTCAAGCTCTGCACGTTTTAAGAAGATCAAATTTTTGACAGACCTGCAAGCTAAATTGCTAAGAGAAGAAGCAAGGATCCATTCAACATTGGTTAATATACAAAACATGATCCTTCCAGACATGGATTCTATGTAGAAACACATTGTATATTTAAAAACTTTGATCCATGATAACAACTTCTCTATTGCTGACCACATGATTGAATTAATAACAGAAGTGTAAATTGCCATTCATACATGAAAGGTATTGCAAGAAAACTTCGATAAGACTTTGGCAATTACTCTTAAGGTACAATCTAAATTCTTATCTCATTTTGGTGTCTCCATGTAAATATGTTAGAATAAATCTTTGGCATTACTGTCAAAAAGAGTGAGATGAGATATGGGAGAAAAGCTACAGGGGGTGATATGTTATTATATGAGAGAAAAGTTACATGTACATAGTAGAACACATAGTATGGGGGAGAAATATGCTATGGTGAAGAAATACTCTGTATATACTTACAAAGATCAATTTTGAAAAATCTCAAAATAGACCAAGCTAGTATCACATGGTGATGAATACAAGGTATTCAATTTTGGCCTAATAAGTATTTTTTTCACTAATGCCAAAGGGAGAGATTGTTGACATATCAGTCAGGTTTGTTATTAGTGATACACACTTATTCAGATTATGTATAGCTACTGAACTTATTGAATAGTTTACAGTGTTTGCCATGTAATTCAGGAACCATTGAGTTCTACAATTGCTATCGAGTCTTTTGGACTAATTCTAGTGGTTACCAAGCAAATTTAGTTAGTGTGAAGTCCTGCAGTTCAAATTGAGCATTTCAGTGTATACCAAGTTTGTTCATGGTTACTAAGTTCACAGTTCATGTAATGTGAAGCCTATGTTTACTAAACATTGCAGTATCTACTAAGTTCATAGTTCAGGGGATTTGAAGCTAGTGTTAACCTAGCTACTTCATGGTAACCAAGTGATTCAATGTTTGTCAAGTTGCACAATATCTATCGAGTCACCAGTATAGACCAAGTTCAAGACTACCTGAAAGTGATTAGTATAAATTGAGCTTCTACGTCTACCAAGATCATGATGATGCCAAGTAGTGACAGTGGATGTCGTGTATCAGAACCTCACCAAGTCAATCTTCAGAACCTGAGTATCTTCATGTGGGCCGACTTTGTAATATTTATGTTAACTTGTGTCATGGCCAACTTTGTAATTTTGCAAATTGGAATGGTATATATATGTGATGTATTATATCATAGCCAATGTATGAAAATGTAAGCAAGAGCAAGAAAGTGCAAGAATGTGAATGTGTAAGCATATGTATTGTGAATGCAATAGATAAAGAATTATAAAGGCCATGTTAGTACAAGGAGCAACTGTGACAAATCTATCACAAAAAGGTGATCAGTACACTAAGGAATCTCTACCAACAAACTTAGTTGCAAATTAGACATCTATTGCTTCATCCTAATAGGTGAACTAGTCAAAATCCTCTAACAAGATAGACCTGACAGTCTTTTCTAAATCTCTTTACCCAGTGCATATTTTATTGTATGTTTGTAAATCCTCTCACAAGATGGAACTAGCAATCCTATTTGCTCCTAATAGGGAAAATCATCAAAAGTGATCAATGTAAGCCTTAATAGGCCAACTTTATGTTGTAGTCTAAAGTTTGTGGGTATCATCCACACCCCAGTTTTACTTTCTATTTGGAAGGTTTCTGGGTCACCAAATATTTGTGTTCAAGTATTGTGGATGCTTTCATGTTTTCAATTTTTCATGCATGCAATTAGATCAAATGTGATGAATTAAGTACTATTTTATTTATTGGATAAAGAATTGAAATTGTTAAAGTTTTAGAAGTTACTAATTCACCCCTCCCCTCTTAGTAGCTCAACATAATCTTGAATATTTCCAACGCTAGCGCTGCAGCTCCTTTAAGTATGTGATTTCAATTTTCAACCATTATTTTTTTCATGTTTAGTATTGATATTTTTATAAGAAAGGTGAACTATGATTGTTTTTAACTCATGATGAAGCACATACACCTTCTTCAATGAGGCCAACCACCAATCTGAGATTGTTGATTGTAGGATTGGCAACAAGGAGCATGCAAACATCAATGCCTACTGCGACTAGAGCTACCAGATCCTTGTTTTTCTATATTTTGTTTTATGTTAAATATGATTTGATTTTTACTTTCTTGGGTTCATTTGATCATAGTCATTTAATAACTTTGTGCAGCAACAGATACACCTTGTGATAGAACAAATACTAGTAGTACTGATAATTTACTATCCTTTCCTGGATCAGCCTATGTTCATAGTACTAGATCGTTGGAGGCATCATTGTTGTTGGGAGAGAATGATATGCTTCCCTTAAAAGTGCCTAAGCTTCCAAGTACTTTAAAATTGTTATAATTTAAAGTGTCAATGTACTTTACTTGTTCATAACTCATTTTAGACTAATGATCCCATGATGTTTTTATGATACTCTTTGTGATTTAAAATTAAAATTATTTGAGCCCACATTATGTAAAAGGTACGTGGGTTCATATAATTGGTTGAATACTTTTCCTTTCATCCATTTATTCTAATATATTATTTTAGGGTGCTTAGCTTGAGCTAATTTTTATATCTAACAAAATTTTTTTTTTGTTGAAAGGTGGAACGAGCAAGATCCTGAATTAAAAGATCAACTCATGAAATCTCTAGAGGATCTCTTTAGTCAAAATATTTTTAACAGAGCCAAAATTCTTCAAAAAGCATGCACACATCTAAAGATTGTGAGAGACCAATATAGAAGGGCTCTAAAGATCAACCCAAAGTACGAGTGCCCTATTATTCTAGAGATGGAGTGGAATGAAATCATTTAAGATGCAAATGAGAAAAGGCTCAAAGCTAAAGGAATTCGATCACCACCTAGAAAAAATAGGTATGCAATAGTATTAATGCAATTATGCACAAATTAGTGATCTTTATATTTATATAATCTATAACATATTTCAAACTTTGCATATATAGGCTATAAGACACATCCATTAAAGAACTATAACATTGAATCATTCATTAACACAACATACAATTCATTAATACACAACATTCATTAGTAATTTTATGTCTTCTTAAGGAGGATGAAACCCTAAACTCTTCATCAATGAGTGTGTAAGGAATTGAAGGAGCGAAGAGAGAAGTTTGCATGCGCAAATAGAGCATTCATGGTGACTTAAAATTTATGAAGTGAAGGTACCTTGCAAAATCAATTCAAGCAGAACAAAGGATAGAGAAGAGTATATAACATAGAGACATCTGATCGAGAAGGATCAAGAAGAGAAGTGTTTAGAGGTGATTTTTTATCATGTAATCAAGTGCTAATCGCAGGATCAATGTTGAGACATTCTAATAGGTTATTTCAGTCAAAATCTCTTAATAGAGTAGTCCTAACAAACTATATGAAATCCTTTTACAGGGTGCTTACTTAGTTGTAAGTTAAAGCCATTTAACAAGGCACACTTCTTATAGGGTGTTGAAATCCTTTAACAAGGTAGGCCTTTCATATTGTAGATCATGACTCATGATCAAAACATTGTAACCTTCATTGGATACACTTTATTACTGTAGTAGTGAAGATTTGTGGGTGTCATCTCTACCCTAGTTTTACCTTCTCACTTGGAGGGTTTTTAGGTAATCATATCTAGTGTTATTTGTGTGAATGCTTACATGTTTACACAATTTAGAAGTATATGCTTTACATTCTATTTCAGTTTACTCATAGAATGTATGAGATAGATGTGTGGTGAAAGTTTTATGGGTCCAACAATTGGTATCAAAGCCTTGTTCTCTGAAAGAATTTTTTTATAGCTTTGAGAAAAGATCTTGAAATAAAAGTCTATAAGTTGAGAAAGACTATTGAGAACTAGAAGATTGAAATACATCTCATACTATATCAACTGAATGAAGCAAGAGAGGAACTAAAGAAATCTTTGAAGAGAAGGAAAAAAAATTGCCATTGTGGAGAATGACACACAATACAAAGAGATAGACACTACTAAGCTATTTGCAGATGGAGACTCAAATGAATTTGATACAACAGTTGCAGATCTAATGGACAAGAATAGAGCTCAAGTTGAGGAAATCAGAAATCTCAAACTAGAGCAAGAATCACAAGCTATACTGCTATGTGAAGTGGTTGAACAAAAGAAGAAAGCCATGGAAGACAAAGCCATGATTGAAGAAGACAAAAAGGTTTTGGCCAATAGACTAGAAGGGAAATCATCATAACTAACCATGGTTTCCAACATGTAATTGGATACTCTAAGTCAAATGATGAAAGCCAACTATGAATTGAATGTCAAGGACATTGAGATAACTACATTAAAGTTGTAGAATGAACAATTGTAGAGTGACCTAAAGAGAGAAAATGAATTTTCTGAAAGTTTCAACAAACCAAATGAAGCCATCAAATACTTTGAGCAATTATTAAGATCCCCTAGATCCAATAATGATACATCAGGACTGGGTTACACAAGAAGTGAGGAAGGAGAATCATCCAAAAGTGCAGAAGGAATGAACAATAAAGGTAAGACTTCCAAACCTACTACTGTCATAATTGTGGTAAGAAAAGACATACTGCTAATGTGTGCAGGAACAAGACTACAAATCATAATGTCAAGCCTAAGAACATGGTTTACTGCCATAAGTGCAACAAGCAAGGTCATCAAGCACATGAATGCAGAACCAGGACCATGCATACATAAAGATTTGAAAGATATTGCTACAACTATCAAAAGTATGGACATAGAGCCTTTAAATGCAAATCAAAATCCATGTGGTCATCAAACAAGCAAACAAAGGTAAGAAACAATGACAACTCTTATAACTGGGATTATAATACAAGATATAGTTGTCATTATTGTCAAGAATATGGACATGTTCCTGAGAATTGTATTAGGAGACAATTTAGTGGTAACTATCAAAGATGGTTAAGTCAAAGCACATGTTTCAGCTGTTTGAGGACTAGTCACATCAGTAGATATTGTCCAACTCGGTCAAAGGCACCGAGTTGTGAATTTGATAAAGGCAAAGGCAAGGCAGATGTTGAACACATCAGAAATGAGATGAATAAGACATGGAAAAATAAAGATGATTGCAGCACATCAAATGGAAAAGAGATCACTTCACCCAACGGGTCAAGTGATCACACCTCATCAAACTAGGCAATCAAAAGGTATGTGGGACTGATATTTAAAAGCTATTTCATACATTAGTTCCAAAAGAAGTTAGTACTAAAAGGACTACATTAGAATGAATAAATATGCAAGATGTTGTTAGAAATTCAAGATAAATCTTTGAGTTTTTCATATTGTTGCCGAGCATGAAAACTTTCTTATGTGTGACGAGTGAAATATTAGAAGATGTCAAGCTAGTAGTCTAGCTAGTTGATGTCGAGCTCGTAGTGGTTGCTGAGTGATGAAAATGTTAATGGATGTCGAGTGAGCCTGAAATTGGATGATGTCGAGCTTACAGTTGTGTAAGCACTCAGCGTTAATAGGGTTTTCAAAGGGTATTTGATCAATTCTAGCTCATTTTTCATCATTTCAATTTTGAGAAAGAGTGAGCAAAGTAGAAGGCGATCTGGAAATCCATCCAAGCAGTGCAAAAAGATCTAAGCAGCGATTCTATGTCAGTTCATCAGATTTCACAAAATATTTATCAAGAGTCGAGCTACATAGTTTAAAATTTCGTAAACCCTAGTTTCTCATAATGGCATCTAGTTCGAAGAATGTAGAAGGGAAGGAAGTTTTGAATATTCAGTTAGTAAGTAATGAGGTCAAGCAACCTTTTTTCAAAGCCATTCCTGACATTACATATAAGCAAGACCCTTTTGGTGCATTATCAATAATTTCGTCGAATGTAATAATGGTGCAAGATGTAAGAAAATGTTATAATTGCAAGAGTGGTAGCATTGGTGACATGGAGATTAGGGAGCCATATAACAAACTTTGTGATAATGGTGTTTTAAAGAAAGAGTTCAAAATCGTTGAGAGAAAGGGATTAACACGAGCCCTAGATTTTCCAAATGTATTCAAGACAAAGTGGATTAGGATAGTGCTTAGTTGAATCCATGATAGTTCATAATGGTTGGACAATGGACCTATTAAAATAACTAAGAGAATAATCCATAAGGTTATTGGTTACCCAACCCTAGATTGGCATAAGACATTGAGAAGTGATTCTAAGGAGGTGATTGAGAAGAACACTAGAGTTGTCTGGAACAAAAGAGGTATGACAATAGATACAATCATTGATCCTCTTATTAACTTTGATGTAAGGGTAATATCACACAAGTTCTATCAATCTAGTAGATTAAACAGTTTGTCCTATATAGCTATGGATGTGGGATATAAGATTGTAAAGAAAGATCATGCATATGATCTAGCTAAACTACAATTGAAACAATTGATGGAGAACCTTGGAGCAATCAGGAAAACTAAAAGTGCATAGTGCAAATTTGCTTCAATTTTGATTTGTATATTCTTTTATGTGCAAAACACATTCCCCTCATTTAGTCCCGTGGGATGGAAAACCAACAAATCAATAGCAGTACAAATTGGTGAGTATAATGAGCAGCTAGGAGAGAATTTTGAATCTCTAATGACAAGCTATTTTGAAGACTTCAAGAAGTCAATGAAGGAAAGATTAAGAATACCAGTATCCTTAGTTGAGAAACACTATAATGATGTATGTTTTCTTGTGGATGCTGACTATACATGTGTGCAAGTTGTTACATCAAGAGCAAGATGGTTGAGGCCACTTGGTTATGAAATAAATGTGGATGAGGGCTTTACAGCCATCACAGCTTTACTATCAGAAGAGATAGATAAAAGTGCAAAGGTATTTGGAAACTATGAGATGGTAAAATCCAAAATTGCCATGGAATTGAAGACTGCTTTAGCTTTGAAGAAAAAGGAGAAGATAGTTAAGAAGTTGAAAGCTAAGTTCAGAGAGGGTGTCGAGGAAGAAGAAGAAGAGGATGAAGAGGAAGAAGAAACCCAAGCACAAGCACCTCTAGCTTTGACACAAGGCATGGGAGAAGATCAAGAAAAAGATGAGACTGAAGGTGCTGAGCGAGAAGAAGTTGAGGAAGCACCTGCTCCTACTAAGCCAAAGAAGAGGAAGGCCAAGGCACAACCTGTGGCAAGGGCTAAGAAAATTGTTAAACCAAGCCAAGCTAAGCCCACTACACCTACTACAAGAGCCAACACACGTGCAACTACACAAAAGATCAAGGAAAAAACAAAACAAACTAAACAAGGAGGTCTAGAGCAAAAGAGACCTAGAAGAAAGTATGTGGCACAAGCAGAGTCTGATGAAGAGAAAACAGAATCAAATGACAATAGCCAATTTAAGGTGGTGAGTCATAATCCTCTGTCAGGTCTTGATAATTTATGTGAAAATGTTAGAAATATTGCAGACCTATCAAGATTTGGTCATATTTAATAAATTGGGTAAAGTAGAAAAAAATCAAGTGGAGGAGGCCATATATCCCATCATGGCAAAATTCAAGACAACTCCACTAGAGATTGCCAACTCAATGCCTAAGAGTCTATATGACAGAGTTGGGCAAAAATGATACTATTGTCTAAACTTGGAGAAACAAATAAGAGAAACATCTCTAGCCCAAGTGATGCCAGAATTAACAAAGGCACAAATTGCTAAGGCTGTGAAGAAGTATGCAGTTATGTTTGTACCTAAATATAGCGCCTTCAGCATTTTGTAAAATAACATTGAGGATGTTGACAAGAAGATCACTCATATGTGGAAACTTACTTATGAGTTGACAATAGTAAAGGAAGAAGAAGAAGAACCCATTGAAGTAAAGGATGATGAAGGAGCTGATGACAAAGGTGACACAGTTGGAGGAACAAAAATGCAAAATGATGACAAGGCAATAGCTAAGCTTGAGCAACCAGAAGAATAGAGTGTGCAAGACACAAATGCCAAGTGTCAATCCTCCACATGTCACAAGTGAGACTACTGAGACAATAATTGTCAAGGATGTTTCTGATCTATCAACTTAGAACATCAATCCCCTTATTGAAGATGATTTGAAGAAGATCCTAGATCAGTCTACACTATAGGCTAAACTTTGTGACAATCCTATTTTGGTCAGTGTGGATGAGCTACAAAAATTAGTGACTAATGTCGCAGGGGAAAAGGTGAATCCACAAGAACCACCTTCTACCATCGCTCCAGTCACTAATGTAAAACCTTTGGTAAAGATACCAGAAGCCATATCAAATAAGGTTGATACAATTGCCAAGATTTATATTGTAGAGAAGAGCACAGTGGAAGCACAAGTTGCTACTATAGAAATAGGTCAGATAGACTTATTTGCACCTACTGCACAAGGACAAGGTGCAAGTCAAGTCGTTGAGGCAAAACAAGGCAAGCTTGAAGAGAGTGAGATGACACCACAACTAAAGGAGCAAACTGCCATCCAAGCCTTGGTAATCTTACCAGTATTTGGCACTCCATCAAGTCATACTCTTTAGAAGCCGAGCACAAAAGCTACTCCATTGCAGATCTCAGTATCAAGCCCTAGTTCATCAAAGGCTAAAGAAGTAATTCAATATGGAGATGTGAGCCTTGATGAAGAAATAATTTTACCAAAATTTGATTTTGATACCATGACAATAGAACAAATGGGCATACTGCAATAGACCCTAGCAAAGAAAAAGCATTAGGAAATGCTTAGAAGGGAGCACAGGCAGAAGAAGACACTTCTAGACATCAAAGACATCTTTTTAGATGCATTTAGTCTGCCAACTCTAGATGAGACCAAGCCACTAATGGATCAAATAATAGATATAGTGGAGAAGGTCAGTAATGAAGACCTGGATACAAATGCCAAATTACTTAAATAGTCAAAAAAGAAGTTCCAAAACAAAGTAAATGAGAAAATATCTGGTGATATAGCATTAACACAACTTGCATTGGCAACTAAGGTTGAGGATGTAAAGAAGGTACTTGAGAACATATTCTCATTGTACACAAAATTATGCAATCCAACACTCTTCACCCAAAAGCCCAGAAGTCACATTCTGAGTTTGGAGAGCCAAATTTCTGCATCAAGTGCAAAACTACCAACGAATCCAACTTAGAGTGAGAAGCATTTCAGGACATTGCTTCAAACACACAATCAGTTGTATTGACAACAGATAAGGTCAACATAAGGGCCAAACTGACTAGCATCCAAGCAACTCTCACCCCTCATATGGAAATAATGCACAAAGAGCTAGGCTATGTTGAAACCCTACTGAAGAAAGACCCCAATCTTTCTACCTTAAATGGTCTAGTTCACCTTGTTGTCGAACTTGCAATCCAAATCAAGTCATTGGACGTAACATGTGAGAATTGGGATGCAACTCTTAAGATGATATTAGATGTCCATAAATATTTTTTGTACAAACACATAGTCAGAGTATAGCCCATTGACATAAGTGTCAAAAAGAAAGATATATTTGGGGGAGAGAGAAAAAGAGAGAATAAGATAAAGAGGGAGACATATTTTTGAGAATGAAATAAGAGAATGGGGGAGATATTACTTTTGGGAGTAATAGAGAATAACAAAAATGGGGGCAAATAAGAGAATACAAGGAAGTATCAGATGAAAGAGTGTCAACAAATTAGTGCATTGAAGTCAAAGTATATCAACTGAAGGGGAGTTATCAAATTTTAAGGTATCTAAAGTTATTGCAAAATTTTGGAATTTTGGAATCTTGTATATAAGTTGAGTTGAGATATGTTATACTCATAAGGTTAAGGATGATAATGTATACTCCAATGTTTGATGCTCATGTCAAAGAGGGAGATTGTTAATCTCAGATTGGTTTTGACAAGTGAGTGTCAACACACTTAAGTTACTTAGTTCATGTCGAACAAATAAAATATGTCAAGCAAATCATAAACCAAGCCAAGTCATAGTGAGTGTCGAACCACTCATGTGTCAAGTCACTTAAGTGCCGAGCAAATAGTATATGTTGAGTGACATAGGAGCCGAGTAAACAATGGATACCGAGCAATGCAAGTGCCGAGTCACAACAGAAAGATTAGTGCATGTCAACCATAGAGACTTCAAATGTCGAGTGACACAACTTTGACATATTTGTTTGTAATGGCATAAACAACTATGTAAATCGTTTTTGAGCTGACTTAAGATTGAATTTTGATATTTTGGAAATAAGGACGAATCTCAAGTTGGATTCCCTATGCAATTACATGCAACCAATCAAAAAATGGAAAAGATTAAGCAGCAAAATGGATGAATCTCAACCGTAGATTCATACGTAACCCTAAGTCACTAAGTCTTCTTAAGGAGGACGAAACCTTAAACTCTTCATCAATGAGTGTAAAGAATTGAAGGAGCGAAGAGAGAATTTTGCATGCCCAAACAAAGCATTCATGGTGACTTATAAGTTATGAAATGAAGGTACATTGCAGAATCAATTAGAGCAGAACAAATGATAGAGAAGAGTATACAACATAGAGACATCTGATCGAGAAGGATCAAGAGGAGAAGTGTTTAGAGGTGATCTATTATCAAACAATCAAGTGCTAACCACAAAATCAATGCTAAGACAATCTAATAGGTGATTTCAATCAAAATCTCTTAATAGAGTAATCCTAACAAATTGTATGAAATCCTTTAAGAAGGTGCTTACTTAGTTGTAAGTTAAAATCCCTTAACAAGGCACACTTCTAATAAGGTGTTGAAATCCTCTAACAAGGTGAGACCTAACAATCTTTGTAAGCTTATAACACAGCAGATAAGGATTTGTGGATTTTTGAGTAATCATACATGGTGTTACTATGTGAATGTTTATATGTTTACTATGTGAAGTATATGTTTTACATATTATTTCAGTTTACTCATAGAACATATGAGATAGATGTGTTGTGAAAGTTTTATGGGTCATAGAAACAATTGCATTATTTTTTATCATATAAACAATTAAAATTATTTTCCCTCTTTTGTCCTCATAATTAAAATTATTTTCCCTCTTTTGGCCTCTTTATTTCATTGTCCATAAGACCTTCCATTCTAACAAGACTCAACTACTCTAAATACTAAGCCAATCTTTTAAGCCAAAGCCACCAATAACCACCCTAGACAATAGGCAATTTTCTAAGGCCAACCAACCTTATAATATTTTATTTTTCATTTTTTAAAACATTAGAGTCTATCCAAATAATTTCATTTATACATTTAATTACACTTGTAATTAAGGTACTAGATGTAATCCTCCAATGTTATTTACAACGAACACTAACTCCACAAGAAAAGAAATTTAAACCAGATGAAGAATTGAAGAAACCATACAATTCCTCAAAGCAACATTAAATAATCAACCTTAAAAAAACAAACAATTGATCACAACATTATAACAATAATAATATTAGAAGTCTTGTACTCTACTCCTAGCCAATCTCCTCTCGATGAATCTACAATGCAACTTATTACAAACGAGTTGGCTTTTACCTTTTACAAGTGTTCAATTGCAATAAAGGACTAAAGAACAATTCAATATCAAAGACCAAGATCTATCCCTACAAACTTTTAAAACTTTAATTAGGGATGTGCATGAACATGTGTGGCTAAGATTTTACAACGGTTAGATGCTATTGTTATCATTCATTGCTGATTGGTTCTGGGAGTTTGTAACATTGCTGGAGATTGGCAGGGCAACCTGATTTTCTTGTAAATCCATGCATCAAGATCAGTGCCGGGGTCATATTCTAGTAATGAATTTCCAATGCCTGATTGCATCTAGTCCATTTAATGGACTTCATGACAAACAAAGTTCAACATCCACTGCGCAAGCCGGACCTCTGTAATTGTTTACTGATGGCTAGGGAAAAGCTCTATATAGAAGGCAAGATAAATAGCTTAGAAGACAAAGAAATAGCTACAGATATATTAACTTAGCCTTAAGCTGTGCTTATCTTATCTTTGACATGATGTATTTATTTACCATCTGATTCACAACTTAATATACATCTTTTCATATACTTCAGGGGTTGGATTTGTTTTGAAGTCTAATTGAAACTAATAGCAGTTGGCATCGTCAGGAAGATGCCCTAATCCACCAATACATGGGCGTATTCCCGAAACACCACCGCACTCAAAACCCCCAAGATTTTCAACCCCTTCGACGCAAAAACTGAAAATGCGATGCCAAAATTTAAATTAAAATAAGTTGAAGAGGATTGCAGAAGACATTCGCATTCAATAAGACACGGTATTTCATCGATTCTAATACAGAAACTAATTAGGGCTTCGGCCAAAGGCAAGCAGCAATAATAACCCGAATAAAACCTTCAACATAGAGATTATTGCACGCCAATCGACCATTCACAGAGATCCATAGCGACAAACAAGCATATCGCATAAAATACACGAATTAATCTTCACGAATTTTTTTAAACCAGACTAAAACTTAAAAAGAAAATAACCTCGAGATTATTTAAAATGAAAAAACAGTAGCACAGATTGGAAAACCCTAAAGAATTTTTTTGTTTTTTTTAAAGATAAAAACAGCAGCAGAGATCAGAAAACCCTGTGCCTTCAAAACTCAACAAAACCCCACATTCTCCTCTGTTTCCGGCGCGATTTAATCTGAAAGAACAGATTTAATGTAGCTGCCAACTTTGACACAAGTAAGATGTGGGAAATCACCAGACTTGCAACACTGGACAGCCTTTGAGTTTAGCACACGCATGGGGCTGATCCTTCATTTTATATCAGGTCTGCCCGGGGTAGCTATGTGCATCCAATGTACAATACAACAAACGAAAATGAGGTTTATTGATATGAAAAACCAGTTTCCATTGTAGCTAACGGCAGAGTATGAATTTATAGGCTCCATCTAGGGTTTGCGGGTAAAATGTGCGCGCGATGGTCACAAGGAAAATCAAAGAGCCTCGAGGGCAATTTTTTTAGGGTTTGTTATAGTTCTTAGGGTTTGTTATTAAGGTACGTTGGGGCACTACTTTTATGGAGAGGGTGTGTGAAAGGTATATATTAACTTTATATTTTCATGTGGTTGTAAGTGTGATTTTTGGTTAAATTTATGTCCTCGGAGTGTTCTTATGCAAACTTTTAATCTTAGGAAAATGATAAATTGGATTTTTCTATACATTTGAGAAACAACTATTATTTAGGAATTGAAAATGAGTTAGGGAGAAAAAAGGTGGTTGCACTCAAATGCTTGTTGTCTTTTCTTAAAATTTTGTTTCCAAATATATTTGTAAGAAATATACTAATTTTTTAATTTAAAATCAATATTTAAAAAATTTGCTTAAAAATAAGTTCCTATAATTTTATTTCCAAATATATTTGTAAGAAATATACTATTTTTTAAATTTAAAATCAATATTTAAAGAGTTTGCTTTAAAATAAGAAGAAAACTTTACCATTCATGGAGGCACCCTCTTCACAAATTGAAGACACATAATAAGTGATATGGATACTAATATTTGATTTTTAGTAGGTGGATAAGCTAAATTCAATATTAGTGAGCTAATTATGTTATGTCAATGTTTATTGTAAAAAATTCTTCTAAATTTCAAATATCTAATGTCATATATCAACCTACTATTAAACACCTTACCTCATGTTCTATGCTCTTATGAGACTGCTTAAATATGATTTCTCCCTAAACTTATGTAGCTCAAGTGTTCTTATATAAATTTTTAATTCAAGGAAAAATGATAAATTTGAGCATTTTCCTATTTTAAGAATTGGAAATAAGTTGTGGGACAAGAGAAGGGCTAAAAAGGAAGCAACAACTAATTATTGAGAAAAGTTACACATATTTTTGGCAAAAAACTATATATTAAAAAACACATTTTTATTTGTCTAAAATTCTATTTCTACATTTTATTTACAACAAATATTGTTCAAACTTCTATTAAAAAATACCATTTAAGAGTAACCCTTAAAAATAAGCAATAGGTTTTATTTTTATAGGGCTACCAGCTCTACAAATTACTCCAATCAATATTCAGTTGTTGGTATTAGCCAAAATAAACCTAGTTATTACATGAGAGCATTCCCTTAGTACTTGTCTATTGATCTTATCACTTATGGGACCATCTCAACCTAACACTTTGTGACATGACATCATATTTGACCATGTGGAAGTTTGTTATATCAAATGAGGAGATTCATTAAAAACTAAGATTAATTTCTAAGCCTTGAATTTATATCATAAAACAAAAAATATTAAATGAATTATAGAATTATTTTTCATTCATAATAATATTGTATTTTATTAATCATATAAATAATTATTACATGTATATGTCATAAAGTTTGTGTTTAAAAAACCTAAATCCACCTAACATTGAACACAAAAAAATTACTCGTTGCCACTTTTTATCATGAAGAAATCAAATGAAAAGTGGGAAAATAATTTTCTAGGGGTTTTGAATGAAGCCCCCCTTGTTTGAGCTCTCAAAAGTGCAAACTTCCTACAATTTCTATCAAATTTTGCACTTTTGAGAGCTCAGACAAGCGCTAAATAGGTCCATATTGTGAAACTAAATATAGAAAGTTGCTTTACTTATGATAAGCTTTCCAATGACTATATTTTTAGTATATATATATATTATTTTTAGTTTTATTAAATATAGGTCTTTTGCCCATTTCACAAATCTTTATTTTAAGCATTGGGAAAAATAAAAAATGAGAGAATAATTTTTTTCAAAAGTATGTTCATCAAAGGTATGTATGTTACCTTTCTAGCAAATCAAGAAAAATTTCATTTCAATAAATACAAATCAAATTATATTGATAAAAAAAACCTATGTCTAATTTATCATTAGTGTCACTTTGTCACTGAATAAAATCTATAATTGTTAACAAAATTGAATGAAACTAACTAAGCTTGCTAGATATCGATGTTGGTATTCTATCCTTGAAAGAGTTTTGTCATATTTTTAAAAAAAATGTTATTTGATCAAACGACCCATCACTCTTTGAAAATATTGGTTTTCATATAAATCACTTCTCAGATAAGGAAAAATGGACTTCAAATGAGTTTTTTGTAAAAATTAAAAAATTGTTAGAAGCAAGAAAGAAAATGCAAAAAGCCACTAGTTTACATCATCTTCAAATTCTTTATGGTTTTTTAGTAACACATCTAAAAATGAAGCTTTTTTTTTTAAATATCCATTTCAATGTCAAAGTTGGCCAAAAGGTGGGAACCATTACTATGGCTTGAGGTCCTCGCTTTGTAAATCCATTTCAACCATACAAAAAAATTATTTCCACTAAGTTATTATTGCTACCTGTGATTTGAAACCACAAAGAGTTAGAGATAATGCCATGTCATCTAAGAAAACTTCTCTCCCCAAAATTTCTTTCTAGATAATGTCCATGGAGTAAATAAAAGAGACTACTCTAAAACACAAAAACCTTGGACTAGCAATACACAAAGCCTAGTTTATCCCCATTGGTGCTAATATAAGTTTGCACAATTTTTTTTAACAAAAGCATTATCAATCTTGACCGAAAAAACATGACATGAACTTGTGCCTAAGCTCCTCCATGCTTGTATTTCACCAGAGTCATCCTCCTTCTTGATCACTTCTTCTTCAATACTTGACAAGCTTGCCTTATTGCAACCGATGTCATTTGTGTCTCAGCTTCCTTCATCATTATGAAGGTTCTCAAACCTTCTCATTCCTAATGTACCTCACTCCTCCTTTGCCCCTTATCAAAATGAATCGGTCACTACAAGGAGGGAATTAAATCATTTAAGTCCTTCATCGATAAGCTCTCAATTCCTTTAGGCACTTCTATTCCCAAGCTTGGTATCCCATTCAAGAACTAACTCCAACACTATCATTTTCTTAATAGTTCCTACATCCTTTAACAATTCAAAACCCCAAAGCTGAACTAGAGAGGTCATGTCGATGCAATTTTTGTAATGGTTCTTTGCGCCATTAAAGACCTCACCCAAAATTCCTTGAATGCTTTGGATAAACTTCACATCTTGGAAGGAAAATACATCTTTTATTCATGATTGACCCAAAAAAGGGTGGTCGCTTCTTAGTTGATAGAAGCATGAAGTTAGCCTCCATTACAAAGATAATTTTAGTGGTGAATCTTTGCCATTTGGTGATCCTGTCTTATTGATCGATCACCATTTGGTGAATAGAGCATGTAAAGTTGGTCAACCATGTTGCCAAAAATTTATAAGATTTAGCTCTAAAGCCCATGCTAGTCACCCGTTAGTTTTCACATGATTGGTCAAAAATCCTAGTCCAATCGCCACTATAATATACATTTTGAATATAATTATTTTAAATTTTTTTTCATTCTTTACATATTGGTTTCTTATTGGACAACATTATTTCACCATTAGCATAACCAATTAATTTTCCCCTTGGTTGATTGTTGCCTACCATTTTCCTGACGTGTGTTGACCACCAGCCCTGTATAGCCAACTGTTTTATATTTTGGGCTTACATAGGAAGGATTGTTTCACCTGCATTTGGCATTCTTGCTCGTTAATCCTACGTAATTTGCCAACCTAGTTTGGTATATATATATTCATAAGATACTATTACTATTATTCTTCACATTTTGCTATTTTCTAGTCTAGCAGTGGCATTTTTTATTGCTGTTGAAGTTTTAGAGTGTTGAGTGCATTGCCCATTAAGCAGTCGTGACTCGTCGACCATGATTTTCATAAAAGGTAATTGATTTTTAATTTATTTTTTATGTGGTACCGGTTATTTTTTACTATCCACTAGACATCTCACATGCTCAAATAGGTTTGCTAATTTTATTGGGTATTACCATAGACTATAGTAGTTGTACCCTTTTTTATGTGAACAAATCATATTATTGTTATTATATGTAGTCTAAGTAATCTACTGTCACAATCTTTTGTTCAACAAGTTGATTTTTTTTTGCATCCTTTATCAGTTTGCAATGTCAAACAAGAGGGGTTCTGGTAGGATCCCTGAAATCCAAGAGAGGCCACCAAGATGCAGAACCTTATCAACATATTTTAGTGGTGGAAATGTTGGCAATAGGTATAAGATTCACAACTTACATCTCTAATACGTATTGAAAAAGGAGATTCATCACAAGTTCAAGACCATTTTGAAGAAGTTCAAGTTGGTGAACTTGATATCTCAATTGAGGACGAACTTGAACATGCTTTTGAGGTAGTTCCCCTGAGTATGGAGTCACAAAATTATATTTTAGACTTGGGTGAGAAAATAAAAAGTGATGCCATAAATGATGTTCATGTGCAAAAAGGGAAAATAAAATTGGAATAAAAAAAGATTGATCTTGTTGGGATCTTTCCAAAAGGAATTTTCAATTAGAATGGGTGAAAACATTCTTGGTCATTGAACCAATGCCCAATCCAATTGATGATGAGCCTCATGTAAAATGCAGATGTAAAATTTGCATGAGATGAAAAAAGAAGGAAACGAGGTTGCATCTTAAACTTGATACCATAGAAAAGCATGTCAATAAAGTTTACAAAAAAGAAATTATAGATGAAGTTGAAAAATCTGTGCTAACTTGGAAAATGAAGGAAAATTATCTACATATCAGGAATGTTGAATTATATGAGTTGCATGAGCAATTACAGGAGAAGCATTTTGCAGTAAAAGGTTCTATCAAAGATTTCCTTTGGAAAGTAATGGAAGTGGAAAATATGAGAAAAGTTGTTCATTTAAGTGTCCTATTTTATATTTTGATTAGAGGGCATCCTATGATGGACTACCCTTCAATTACTAGTTTATTGCACTTTTTTAAAGTTTGAAACTATCTGAGGGTCATTGGTCAGTAAACAATGGATGGGAATGGTCTAGTTGTCTTGCACAGGTTGAAAAAGAAAATAAACAACGAAAATAAAATAGTCAAATTTCATTACATTGTCTCTAGATTAAGTTACAACAATTGGTAATACTTCTTTGGTGTGCATGCATGTTTATACTATAAACGATCTTTGTCATTAACCCTTTCTACTATTTGTTTCTAAATTGAATTGCATTGCGAGAGCCAAAAAAATTATATGATTTATTAAAGAGCACTCTAATTGATTGTGGAGGCATGCATAACATGGAGATTGCAAAAAATTTGGTGTGTGTTAGAGCGAATGAAGCTTTGATTATGCAAGGTCATAAAGGCAAACATTGCAAAAAGATCCAAAATGATTTGGCACCCTACGCTATTCTTATTCACTAATGGCCCATCGAATGATCTAGCTTTTGGAATTGTTAGCGATTTTGGTTGTGTTTGTAAAGTAGAATCTTTAATCAAAGAGATTTACCAATACTTTTGTTGAAGTCCAAAATGAGTCTAGGAATTACAATACTTTTCTTAAGGACTTATTGATGGGAGGAAACTTCTTAAAGACAATGATACCAAATGGATCTCTTTGGATGGACCAACACATTGAGTATTCTCTAAATATTTGTTACTGCTTGCACTAATCCACTCTATGTGAGATATATTTGCTCAGCTATATTCAATTCTAACTAATGTTAAGATACTATTAACTTTAACAATTATTCTCCCCATGCTACAGGACATGAAAAATATTATGAAAAGGTTCAACAAAGAGCTATGTACATTGCAAAATATAATAAGTTGCATAAAATGACATGTAATTGCCTGGATACTCTATATCGATTACAACCATTAGATAAATCAAAGTTTGCAAAGTAGATAGAAATCATACATTTGAACAATCCTAGGAACTTTTTACATATTGGTACAAATATTCAAATCTAGTTGAAGTTGATCCCACTAGCACTGGTACTAGCACTAGTACAGGTGAACCTTGTGCAAAAAGCAAAATGTTATGACAATTACATGCAAACAATGTCAGTGGTTACTTCACCAATGTATGCTATAGTAGCTTCTCAACAAAACCTTGAAAATAGTCCTAAAACACCAAGATCTGGAACAAATCATCTTTAGGTTGTTGGCAATCCTCAAAATATAATTGTAGGTGGAGTAAGTGTAATTGGAGTTGGAGGAGCATACAAAATACAACTAATAATTCACCTTTCAAATAGTCAATTGTGTTAACAAACCCATATTTTAGTTTAAATGACTTTGCCACAAAGTTTCATCAGACAAGCAAAAGAAATAGGCAAATTATAAAGATGTTGAAAAGTGATGGAGTTGTTAAACATTAGGGATCTAATAGTAACAATATATTTTCAAGATATGACACAAACACCCCAATGATGAACTTCATGGTTGTTATGCCCCTAGCTAGAGATAATAATCCACCAGAGAATCTATTAAATCGTAACAATGTACAAGTCACCAATCTTCAAATGGATTTCTTAAAAGCGAAAAATATTAACAAAATCAATATATCAAAAGAGAGAAACAAAATGATCTACTCTACACTTTTGAAAGTGGAGAAGGAAAACCAAAGGCTTGCAAAGAAAATATAAAAGTTATAGGTAGACCTTGATAATGTGAAGGCAAAGGAGAAAGTAGCAGACAATAGGTACAAAGAATTTCAAAACAAGATAAAGAATTATTCTTCTATAGAGGCAATTGTCTAACAAGAAAAGATGAATGAACAACTGAAAAATATGATTAAAGAATTGGATGAGTGCAAAAAAGATTTTAGAATGAAAAATCCTCTAATACATAGTTGTTTAAGTCTATAGAGAATAGTGCATAGGTAAACAATAAATTGAAAACTAACCTCGACTTTGTTGTTAAGGAAAATAATAGTTTAAAGATGGAATTGGAGAATGAAAATAAAAAGTACTCCTCTACTGAAAGTGAAATCTATAATTTGAAGATGGCATTGGGGAATGAAAAGAAAAATGAAGAGTCTAATGAAAGGATAGTTCATAATTTGTCGAAGGGATTGGGGAATGAGAAGAAAAAAGACGAGTTTAGTGCAAACACAATCCACAATTTGAGAAGTAATTGGAGAATATGAAGAAAAAAGAGAAGTCAACTACAAAGACAACCCTTGATTTGAAGAACGAATTGGAGAATGCAAAGACAACAGAGTCTAGTGCAAACACAATCCACCATATGAAGAAGGAATTGGAGAATGCAAAGAAAAAAGAGGAGTCTAGTGGAAAGAAAATCCTTGATTTGAAGAAAAAATTAGAGAACACAAAGAAAGATGAGTGTACTCATACTAAAAATACACTCCATAATTTGAAGGAGGAATTGAATAGCACAAAGAAAAAGGAGGAGTCTACTGCAAAGGCAATCTATGATTTGAAAAGGTTACTTGAGGATGAGAATGAAAAATAGGTAACTACTACAAAGAAAATCCAAGATTTGAAGAAGGAATTAGAGGATGAGAGGAAAAGAGCAACTAATTGGCAAGGGAAAGTAGGCAAAATACAAAAAAAGAGTGCAATGGAGATGTCTAAAATATAGATAAACATGGAGAATGCAATTGCACAAAATATAACAACATCTTTCCAAGAACATCATGTCAAGGATAGTTTAATAAACACAGTTAAGCTTATCAAACAAGAAAATTGGAAGAAATTAATGTAGAACACTGATAGGTTGTTTAAATGGCTTGATTTAAATAGTAATATTAGAGATGTCTTTGAAACTGTTAAAAAAATAAGTGTTGATGATAAAAAAAAAAGTATCTTCACCAGTTCCTTAGAAAATATTGCAAAATATTTTTTTCATAAAGTATAGAGATCCATTGACAGGGAATTGGAAAACCAAGGAATAAACAATTGTTGTGATGCTTCTGTAATGGCCTTAGCTGTCTATCAAAATTGTGAAAAATTAATGGAAATAGACGAAACTATGAAATCTTCTTCCATAGACTTGATGAAGATGAATCACAACATACTTCACTTGCTAAATGTTGGGTTACCAAATCCAATTGACTTAGATGACAATTTCATTGGAAAAGAAACTTACATGAAATGGTTGCACAACATCATGAACTCTGATTTAGACAACTTGCCTAAGGAAACCACTCCAGAAAGAATTACAAGTTGCATCAAACCACTATCAACAATTAATGCAATTATAGATAAATTCCTTGATTCATATAAAAATATATCTTCAAAGTATTCACCGTTGACAAGGTTACAACTATTTATGTACAACCTAAAAATAGAGCTTCCAAATGATGTAGAATGGAGTGCCCTAAAGAACATCCTTGGAGTTGGGTCATCTACCCAATCTGTTAGTGTCAATCATATCACTAACAAGTAGCAACTTAGTAAGTGATAGTAGTATAAAATTTTTATTACGTGTTGATCTTTAATTCCAAATTTTGGATTTAATTTCAACTTTGTTTAATGTTAATTGTTACAAGAATCAAGAACCAGCCTATCAAGATAGTTGGACAACATACTAGTACTACCTAGAGAAAATGGAAAAAAAATTCTTACTCCTACTTGAAAAAATTGTACAATTGGCAATGTGGTTGTACACACATAATGTAGTACTAATCTGATTATATATACAATTACAAACTGACCTACAACTATTGTTGCTCCTTTATGTCTGTAAAAAGTGAATTCAAGGTCATTGACTCTTTGCAAAGGGTTTTAATATTCTACTTCTCTAGGCTCTATATTTGTATAACTATTTGTAATTGTTAAATGTATTGTGTTATGTATTATGTTACATGCTCATTTATAAATTATAATACAATTTTTTTAAAGAAAGTTTATTTAGTAAAGTGTATTATGTTACACTTTCTTAAAGAAACTAGAATCAATGAAAATCTAAAAAATATCTAAAAATTAGAATGAATGAAAGTCTCAAGTTCAACATGTATAAAAACTATAATCAATGAAAATCTCAATATGTTTTAAAAATACAATCAATGAAAATCTCAACATGTATAAAAACTAGAATCAATGAAAATCTCAACATGTAACATCAACATGTTTAAAAGAAAAATTAAGCATCTATAATAGGATAGTTAAGGGTATAAATTAACTTCTAGAAACATAATTAATTAGTAGATAGAGTCTTAGCCATTTATAAGACCAGAGCACATAAATTAATTTGAAATGAAATTGGTAAGACCAAATCTACTAGCCTACTACTTGACATACAGAGAACTTGAGAAGTTGTTATAGTTGTCACTTCTGCTGGACCAAATCAACATCACTATCATCAGTATCCTCCTCATTTATTTCATATAAAATTTGACTATTCATTGTGTTTTCTTCATATATGTCATGTCCCCTTTTCAAATAATAAAAAAATAATAATCTTTGCTAAGATAGGCAGGCCCAAGAAAGTGAAGTTTCGGAAAAAGGGGGGTTAATCTTTGGAAACCGTTGGACTAATAAATGAAATTATTATTAAAATATGTTTCATTAACCTCTCTTGGACATGAGTTACGGTTATGGTCTCTTTTAAGGGGTTTGGAGGCATTTTGGCCAGGGAGGAGAACTTGATTTTTGCTCATTCTTTGTTATTCTTCAGAGGCTGCCAAACCTGTGGAGAAGGAGACCCAAGAACGGGAGTTTGCAAGTTTCCAGGAAGACCCAAGAACGGGAGTTTGCAGGTTTCCAGGAAGGCTAAGGATGGGAGTTTGAAGCCATTCCATGTGCATGCTCATACAGAGTTTGCCTTTGTGCTGAACAGTGTAGATTTGTGGATTTTTGGGTGTGTTTTTTGCATGAGTTTGGTGTTTTCAGTTGAGCATTTTATATCAGTTTTGGTTGCTGCTGTATTTCAGACTTTAAGCTGTTAAAATAGAGCTGAATATATGTATTGGGACGTGATTAAACTTCTGAGATAGTTTATTAGTGTTTCTGTGGTGTTTCCGGGCATTTTTGTGTTAATTTCGGGAGCCCGATGAGCATAGTTTTTGTCCTACATTTGTGAGCTGTTGTGTAAAGGCTATATAGACCTGAAAATGTCATTTTTAGGCTGTTATGCTGTTGAAAAATCTATAAAAATGGCCATTTTCAGATTTATTAATAATAGGTGAAGCTGTGAAGCTTTTGGCACCATTTCTGGCATACCCGATTTGGGGTTTCTTGAGAAATTTGGAGGATCTTTGTGATATTAGTTGTTTGATCTTAAAGATCTGATTAAAGATTGGAAATATCATAAAAAATCAGAAAAGGGACATTTCAGTGGTATCAGAGCCATGATCTTGCCAGCCTGAGGGTTTGTAGAAGTTGCAGGTCAGTTTTGACAACTACCCAGATCTTGCATGTCAGTTTTGACAACTACCCAGATTTTGCATGTCATAATTTATGGTTGCATGTTTCTTCTAATCAGATGCATGTTAAAATTTATGGTTACATTCTACTTCTAATCATTTTCATGTTAGTTCTTGGTGAATTTGGTGGTTGTAGAAGTTTGCATGTCAGTTTTGACTACTACCCAGATCTTGCATGTCAGTTTTGACAACTACACAGATCTTGCATGTTAGTTTTGACAACTACCTAGATCTTGCATGTCAGTTTTGATAACTACCCAAATCTTGCATGTCAAAATTTATGTTTGCATTCTACTTCTAATCATATGCATGTTAGTTCTTGGTGAATTTGGTGGTTGCATGTTGCTTCTAATCAGCTGCATGTCAAAATTTATGGTTGCATGCAACTAAGTGAAAGAGAAAAAAGATATTTGCAGCGAGAAAAGAATAAAGAAATTTTGATCAAACCTCCAGTTGAAAGTAAAAGTACAAAATCCAAGGAAGGGAAAAGTATGGCTGATCCAGATGAGATGGCAAATAAATTCTTCCAAGACATCCAAAATACTCAGAAGCAAACAATGGATAGTTTGGCAGAAACTAGAGAGGCTTTGCGAATATTGACAGAAAAACTACAAGGAGTTGCATCTATTAATGAGAAAGGGAGCACTTCAGAGGAGCCAAGAAATCTGAAATCCACACCATCTAAATCAACCAAAACTATTTTCTTGCCTGCAGATGAGCCACCAGTACCAAATCCAGCCATTAATCCTATGGAAGAGGTTACAGGTAACTTGATTACATTAAGAGCTACTTATAATGGCTTAGATGATGACTTTCGTAGTTCAGTTCCTTTTAGAGAATATGTGGATATGATGAACACTTTGATGCCCAAGAAAGAGTACAGAAGGGAGCATGACATAAGTGGAAGAGAGCTCAAAAATAAAATAAGCAAGTTTATAGCACCTACTTTTGATGAAACAAATAAAATTTCAGCTAGAGCATGGCTACAAAAATTACAGACCTTCTTCACACTTAACCCCATGAAGGAGAGTGATGTTGTTCAAATTGCAAGTCTACACTTGGAAGATGCAGCCTATGATTGGTGGTATCATGGAATGACTACTCAAGGTCATGATCAGGTAACTACATTTGATGATTTTAGTCAAAGAGTGATAGATAGATTTGACCTCAAGGATGATGATTATGAGGATGTTGTTGTGCATGATGGTGAGATACCTGGTGTAGATGAGAAGACATTGAGCATTCATTACTTTTCTGAGAGAGAGTACCAGGCACAGTTAGATGCTTCGTCACATGAGGTTGAGGCTAGTAGTACTTCACATGATTTATCCTGCCAGCTGAAGGTGTGTGAAGACAGTATTGTCACTACATTATCTCATCATGACAGGTATGTGGAGTTAGTTGGTATTGGTCATATTACTCAAGTTAGGATTTTGCTTGAGTTACCAGCTAATTCTAGTTTACAGATATGGACTCGAGATTCTTATATTGGCATTTGGGGTTCAGTTGACTGTAAATCATTAACACTTTTTGGTAGCAGTGATTGTTTGGGTGCTACCATGGATTTGATTAGCAGATTGCACGGTGTTGTCTTTTCTTGTGCCAGGAGCTTATCCGATGTTTGTATTAGTTTTTATACACCGGTGTTGGGCTTTGTTCATATATCTAGTCGACCATACTTGCTGGAATGTGTTGATGATATTTCATATTTGGCAGTGTGTACAGATGAGTCCCAGGATCATATTGGCATTGATGACATCCAGGAGGATGTAGTGGGCAGTTTTGAAGACTTAGTTTCCTTGGGTACAGAGGAGTTGGACAGCAGTGCTAATTTTTTTGATACTTCGTATGTTGATATGAGCTTTAGATTTAATTCACAGGGTATGGATTGTAATACTCTAGAGACTAGTGACTTTGAGGATACTCCTTTAGACAGTGCATCAGAGGAGGTTTGTAGGAGACAGTCAAGCCAGTGCCATCATGTGCCTAATCAGTTAAGAGTTAGTGACCGAGACATTGCTATCGCTTGCCAGCATTTTGATGCTGCTCGTCAGTTGTTAGCAGTTTATGGATGGGGTTCTCCTACTAGTGATGAGCAGGAAGGCAGTTATCTTTCCTTGACAGAGATCCACTCTTTATGGGAGGCTATTCAGATTTTGAGACAGAATTATATGCAGTTGGTAGCTGACAGAGATCCACTCTTTATGGGAGGCTATTCAGATTTTGAGACAGAATTATATGCAGTTGGTAGCTGACAGAGATTATCTTATGGAGTGGGGCAGTACAGCATATGATGCATTGTTGGCCAAGGAAGATGAGGTGAGTGAGCTTACTGAGCAACTTGAGGTGACTTCTAAGATTCTTGAGAGTACACAGTTGGCTTTCAAGGAGTCACAGTTTCATTTGGCTAAGGCGACCATGGAGTTAGAGTGGCTACAGTCTTTACCTAATTCTATACAGTCACAAGCTATGGTGTTTGGTGATCCGAGGATGTCCATGGCCGAGATTTTCAGAGACAGTGGAGATGGGGATGCATCCATCCTTGATACTAACACTGGCATATCAGGTTCATTCCCACTAGAGTCAGGTTCAGTTGAGTTGGGTTTTGTAGCAGATTGTTGTATGCCTAACATGGTGGTGGCCTCTAGTACTGATGGCACAGAGACTAGAGATGTATCAAAGAGCATGTGTGATGTTGGTGAGTCGACAGTTGGCATGCTTCCTACTAGTAATACTACTCCCTTGGTGATATCTTCAAAGATAGTAGTCAATTCCAACATGGTTAATGATCAATTGGAGTTAGTTTCATTTGGATTATAGTCCGAGCCACTGACTGAGATTGGCGCATTCTATCGGCATTACACTGTGAGGTACTCTCATCAATTTACCTTTGATGACCATGTTAATGAGATTATGATACAGAGATGTACTTTGGTTCCTAGTGCTTATCATCAGTTATGGAATAGTTTGATGCCTCGGGATGAGAGTTGTGATGGGCACGACATGGTGATAGGTCCTGCAGTTGATAGCTTGATAATACATGACTTAGAGCAGGAGTTTTGGAGTGATGCTTCAGCAGGGTATGTACATCAGTTAGCAATTGATCCTTGTGTTGAGGAGTTGATGGTAGGAAAATTTGGTTTGGGTTCCATTTCTTGTTGTTCATCTTGTGATGGCTTTTCACCATCAGGGGTGCATGGGAGTTATGGTTATGAGACAGTGGCCGATGATCTACAGAGTTGTGTTGATTGCAGGAGTTGTACAGTGTGTGGATTCTCCATACTTGGTATAGTTTCATATGAGAGCATTCACCATTGTTGCAGAGTTGGATTGTACATTTCATATAGGCCAGTGGGATGCGTTGATGGTATTTATTGTGTTGGCAGTTTGATTTGTCCACTTTACTTGGGTTCTGATGTTCTAAGAGTTTGTGTCTCATGGGTTTTTGACTATGGTGGTGGTGATTTTGGAGTTTGGTTGAGCTATAATTTTCAGTTTGATTATGGATTCCTCTTGGTCATATTGCAGAGGATATTGCAGGAGCCTGTGTTAATTGGTAGTAGTATAGTTCATGACTACATTTGGGATCCAGGTGGATTGATTGGTTTATTGTTCAGCCATTGCTTGAGGACAAGCAATGTTTGGGGAGGGGAGGACTTGTCATGTCCCCTTTTCAAATAATAAAAAAATAATAATCTTTGCTAAGATAGGCAGGCCCAAGAAAGTGAAGTTTCGGAAAAAGGGGGGTTAATCTTTGGAAACCGTTGGACTAATAAATGAAATTATTATTAAAATATGTTTCATTAACCTCTCTTGGACATGAGTTACGGTTATGGCCTCTTTTAAGGGGTTTGGAGGCATTTTGGCCAGGGAGGAGAACTTGATTTTTGCTCATTCTTTGTTATTCTTCAGAGGCTGCCAAACCTGTGGAGAAGGAGACCCAAGAACGAGAGTTTGCAGGTTTCCAGGGAGACCCAAGAACGGGAGTTTGCTGGTTTCCAAGAAGGCTAAGGATGGGAGTTTGAAGCCATTCCATGTGCATGCTCATACAGAGTTTGCCTTTGTGCTGAACAGTGTAGATTTGTGGATTTTTGGGTGTGTTTTTTGCATGAGTTTGGTGTTTTCAGTTGAGCATTTCATATCAGTTTTGGTTGCTGCTGTATTTCAGACTTTAAGCTGTTAAAATAGAGCTGAATATATGTATTGGGACATGATTAAACTTCTGAGATAGTTTATTAGTGTTTCTGTGGTGTTTTCGGGCATTTTTGTGTTAATTTCGGGAGCCTGATGAGCATAGTTTTTGTCCTACATTTGTGAGCTGTTGTGTAAAGGCTATATAGATCTGGAAATGTCATTTTTAGGCTGTTATGCTGCTGAAAAATCTGTAAAAATGGCCATTTTCAGATTTATTAATAATAGGTGAAGCTGTGAAGCTTTTGGCACCATTTCTGGCATACCCGATTTGGGGTTTCTTGAGAAATTTGGAGGATCTTTGTGATATTAGTTGTTTGATCTTAAAGATCTGATTAAAGATTGGAAATATCATACAAAATTAGAAAAGGGACATTTCAATATACACTATCAGTATGCATGCCAAAGTCAACTTCATCATCATTGCTTCCAATATCAGGACATAAGCCACTTCCACTGCCACTGCCACTACCACTACCACTTGGGTTTGAAATGTTGGTCATCCCTCTTCTTTGAAAATTGTTTCTCTAGATGTTGAGAACCTTGTCATAAGGGAAACTATCTACCTCATACCTAGAATTATAGAGCCTCAAACAATTATCCAATGTTTTGCTTAATTTATTTCCAACCTTTGACTTTAGGAAGCCCAAAGTAGTGAAAACCCTCTCATCCTCCACTAAACCTAATATCATTATTAGTTATTAATCAGTAAGCTTGAAATATTATGGTATTGACTCTCTCAATTGATTTCTTTGGACAAGCTTTGTTAACGCTCTCTCTTCATTTGGATTCTCCATAAGATTATATTGTTCCCTCATTATGTTTGCAAAAGAATATGATTGATCTCTTAGTCGAGATTCATCTAAATCTTATTTATAGTTACTCCATTGATTAGTTTACTTTCGTAAAAATTCTTAATTAAAGTAGTCATCCTTCTTCAAAAATCACTCAAACAATTTAGAGACCAATATAGAGAAAAAACAATATAAATTTCCTCAAGCAGTCCCTTTGGAGGGAATCTGTATCTAATTTGTGATGAAATATTGTAGCAAACTCACATAATAGATTCAAGTATAGAGTCAACAATCTTCTTGAACTCTCCACTTTTAACACGTGGAAGTACCGTCTATGGTTCAAATTCTACTTCGCTTCCTAATTCGTTGGGGCTGGACTCAGGGTCGACATGAGCATAGTACTACATTGATATGTCAACTCCATGTACCATGGTATGTACCTCATCTTTCTCTTATTAATACAATTTGATAAAATGAGCTCTTCCCCTAAGTCTTATGACTTATGAATAATGAATAAACTCATTAGTGAATTTATTTTACTAATGAGATTCAATTTTTTTCAAAATTGGCATAGTCATCTCGGTCGATGCCTCATAATATTCCTTAGTGAATTGGTGTAGCTCAAATTTTGAACTATTCATCATGGCATAATTTCATTGGTATCATTATCTTTGAATGGCTGGGTGAACCACAATGACACTGTTGTTTCAACCATAGAAAGCCTAGAACATTTGTGAGCACCCCAAGATAGAGTGTCATGAAGGTACCCTAAGCATGTTTGGGCTGCAATATTCTGACACTTGTAACTCAAAACTCATGAGGCCTATCATTGAATTTTTAGACACTAGAGGACCATGATAATGATGTCAACAATAACCTCTCTCAAATATGGTATATTTAATCTTGTTTGGAATTGGCACATCCATCTCAATGAATGCCAAACCTCATAGTGTTCCTTAGTGAATTGGTGCACCAATGTGTAACTTTCAAACCGTTCATCATGACATTATTTTGTTGGTACCATTAGCTCTAAATGACCAAGTGAACCTAGTGATACAACTTTTTTGACCACATAGAGTGTAGAATGTTCCCAAGCACCTTGAACCAGAGTGTCTCCAAGGTGTCTTAAGCACGTTTAGGTTGTGATCTTCCAACACTTGTAACTTAGAACTTGTGAGGCCTATTGATAAAATATTAAATGCTAGAGGACCATGATATCGATGTTCACAATAACCTCTCTTAGTTTTGGGAGATTCAATATTATTTGGAATTGGTATAGCCATTTCAGTCGATGCAAAACCTCACAATATTCCTCAATGAATTGGTAAACCACTGCACAACTTTTAAACTGTTTGTCATGGCAAAATTTCATTAGTGCCATTAGCTCTACATGGCTGGGTGAACCTAAGTGACACCACTAATTCAACCAAAAAGAGCTTAGAACTTTCACAAGCACCCCAAACTAGAGTGTCTCCAAGGTGCCCTAAGCACATTTGGGTTGTGATCTTCTGACACGTGTAACTTGGAATTTATCAAAAAACTATTAGATGCTAGAGGACCATGATATTGATATCCACAATAATCTCTCTCATTTATAGGATATTCAATTTCATTTAATATTTGCACAATGATCTCAGTCAATGCTAGACCTTATAGTGTTCCTTAGTGAATTAGTGCACTAGTGCACAACTTTTGAATCATTCATCATGGCATTGTTTTGTTAGTGTCATTAGCTTAAGATGGCTGGTGGAACCCTAGTGACACCATTGTTTTGACCATGGAGATCCTAGAATGCTCATGATCACCCCAAACCAAAGTGTCTCTAAGGTGTCCTAAGAAAATTTGGGCTATGATATTTCGTTGCTTGTAACTCGAAACTCATGAGGCCTATTGATGAATTATTAGATGCTAGAGGACTGTGATATTGATGTCCACAATAAACTCTCTCAGTTCTAGGAGATTCAATTTTGTTTGATATTGGCACAATGATCTTGGTCAATGCCAAACCACATAGAGTTCCTCAGTGAATTATTTTATCAGTGTGCATCTTTTAAACTGTTCATCACTAGAAAGTTCATGAACACTACACATTAAAGTGCCCACAATGTGCATTAAACACATTTGAGTAATGATATTCGAGGGTCATAAATCAAAGCCCTTATTGTTTTGTTTGTTCATTATGTTCTTGGTTAGTTGGATGTTGAAAAATTTTAAGGGCTTGTCTTTGCTTCTGCCTATTGTTTCTTAAGGAGGGATTTTGATTTTGAGGTTGCACAAATCCAAGGTTGTACAAGGATGAGGGTACTTTGGGTACTTAGGGTATGGGTCAAGGATAACTTTAGTGGCTAATATTCACCAATTGGCTAATCTCACTCATCAAGGACCCCAACTTTTGCTAATTATTTTGCACTTTTGGGATGACCATGTTGCCTTCACTTTACAAAAATTATATCCCATTCTTAGGCCAATTGCCAATAGTAATACAAAAGTATTTGTATTTTAGTGATGACTTCGCCAGTGAAATCTATATTTTCCACATGGTAAATTATATATATTCACCTATAATTTCTAATTCTTGTCTTAATTGATGTCCTATTAGCTAATATTTGGTAAAAATCAAATTTAGGTTACACATTAAGTATGTAGATTTGACATGCATCTCTATTCAAGAGACTTTCCATGGAACTTCTTATCCTTTCTCACTTTGGCCCAAAATAGATTTGATTGGGAACATGTGCCTTTACTTTTGCAAATTTCTTTAAAACTTGGTATCCTTTTTTAAAAAATCTCGAAATAGGATTTAAGCCATTGATTTAAGAACCTCCAATGATCATAAATAATAGAGATGTTGCCCGCATACAACCATTCAATAATTTCAAGGGAAACTATAATGATAAAAGTGGTATAAACTTAACCTTCAAGTTTAATAATCAATTTGGATCCATGTAACAATAATGTTAATAAAATCATGATTTCTAGGTATCTGTACTTCTGTCCATGATTATCATCAATAATGAAAGATTCGCTACGATTTTATATAATTTTCATACAATGTAAAAAATATCACCAATTATATTAAATGTTTTCATACTCAATAAAATTAATTCACCAATAGAAATTAATTATTTTCCCCTAAAATAATGTTTGATTTGCCAAAATTTTATACATTTTTCCAAAGGGGGGTTTCTTAAAGTTATCCCTAGTATGGGTACAACTATTTTCATAATAGGAAGCAGGGGTTCTGGGGTATGCCAAACCTTATTTAATTATACTTCTATATTTATAGAAAATCTAAAATTATGAGTTATGACAATGGTTTTTCAAAATAAGAATAGTGATAAAGTTTGCAATTGTAATGTATTGTTTTTAGTTTCAGATTTGATATATGCTTTTAATAATAATGTATGATAAATGTTTAGATGCATAACAAGAACAAAGATAATAGTGATGAGGATGATAAGAAATAGGGGTGTGGGGAAGAGTTCAAGCAAGATTATGAGGAATTTGGATCTAGCAATTACAAATGCATGATTTCAAGCAAAGATAGGAATGTGTTGTGGAGGAATTTTGGATATATAGAGAAATGATTAGAACAATGGTCAAGGAGAACAAAGAGGGAAATATTCAAATGGAGAAGTTGGTTGACCCAACCCTTGTGATTTTGAGTGCTATCACTAAGGAAAACTCTCAAATAGATGTGCTTAACATTGCAAAAAATAGTGTGGTGAATAGCTATTGAACAAAAAAATGGACTTTCCATGAAATCTAGGAGCTTAAATACAGAGTGACCAGATTGGAAAGGGACAATTAGAGTTTCCAGAATAGAAAAATAGATGAGGATAAGGACATGGATAACAGAGTGGAGGAAGTGAAGAGTAGGATTCGAACCATGGAGGGCTTTATGCAAAATATTGTTGAGCAAAGCTACAACATCCTCAAAGAGGCTAATGAGAACATAAAAGTGCTCATCAACAAAATTGAAGAACATAAGGGCAACGAGGAGGATGACCACTCTCCTAACATCACCAAAGATAGGTATCCTAAGGATAGCTTAAGGAAGAGAACCAGATCTAGCACAAAGAAGAAGGACATCGAAGAACTTGATAAAGATCTGTTTAATATGAAAAAGGTGATTGGAAGTATGTCTAAGCTTGAAATTCAAGCTGTAGAAATACTCAGAGAAACTACCTGAGTAGCTTTCTTGGCTATTGTGCCTCTCCTAGTTTTTTGCTCTGCTTCCCTATTTTTGTCTGGTTTATATCTTGTTTCCCTATGGGTAGTTGTTTTAAAATGTTGCTTTTAGTTTGTTTGATATTTTAAGCATTTTATCTATGTTTTACTTTTAGATGTGTAAGGGTTTTAGGGCCCCATTAAAACTTGTTTTCCTTAATAAAAAACAAGAACAATGGTAAAATTTGCAAATGTAAGGTATTACTTTCAGTTTTGGATTTTCTATATATGTGTAATAATAATATATGATAAATGTTTAGATGCATGATGGAGAAGGAAGACTTTAAAAATGAACAAGAAGATCATAAATCATATGACAATGAGATATTGCAAATGATAGACTTATGACTTGAACAGTGATAAAGTTTATTGTAAATCAATATTTTATCAAAGTTTCAAACTAATTAGGTATTGAATTGAGATTGATAAACAACAAGGTGACACAAAAAAAATAGAAGAAAAAATTCAAAAATCTTAATCAAAGTCCTTAGCTCTTATGCTCTCCACCAAGTACTTGGTACTTGGGATACATGTACCTGGTACATGGGTAAGTGGGTACAAGTACCCATTCAACCTTTCTTAAATCTTTGGAGGAGTTCAATTCTTTTCTATTAGAGTGATATTGATTTCATAAACCATGAAGAAGATTAGATAATGAACAAGACTACAATGAATAAGATTTCATAAACCATATACAAGATTCCAATGAATGAGAATTCAATAAACAAGATTCTAATGAGCATTATTAAAATAAACAAGATTCCATAAAGTATACAAATACACATGCACAATAATTCACAATAATATAATATATCAAAATATATAATCATATATAAATTTGATGCAAATGTATGTCAAGATGTACATCTATATACAAAATATGGCACATGCCATCAAAATATGTCTAAGAAATCAAAGTTTATACATAAGATATGGCATATGCCATCTAAAAGTGAGGGTGTTGCTTGTACTATCCCCCACTAATAGGTGAAACCTGTAAGAGAAAAAGAAGATGAGAAATCATGTAAAATACAATATCAAATAGGAAATTAACAAGTAATGAAATAATATATTTTGTAGAGATCTCAAGGCCATATGAAATCATTAAAAGTGTGACAACATCAAAATTTCTCATCTCCTCCTATGTCATCATCTAGACATAAATGTACCTAAGTATGAAGTTATAAAAATATTTTTTATACAATGCTATGACAAATCAAATTTATAGACTTACCATAACAGAAGGAGCACATGTCTTTGCCCACTCCTCCTTGTCTCCCATGGGAGCTATGCTTGTCTTTGTAGCCATGTCTATTGTGCCATCATCCCCAACCTCAAACTAAAACTTAGAATCAATAATGGGATCTAGACAAAGATTCTTGCACATAATTCAAGTATACAATATATAGACATGTGAGGAAGTTCTAGATGTACTAGTGCAAGCATCATCAACATAAGGAGGCAATAATGACCTAGTTTAATTGGGCATTTAATTATTTTCCCATATTTAATATTGGACGTTTAATTATTTTCCTAATATTAAATAATTACATCAAATATTATGAAAATATTATAATACAATTCATCAAGTATATCCCATGAGAATTTTTCATGTTGCACGTCCATCTAGGTGATCCTAGGTGCAACATTACATAATAAAATAAAATAATACAATATAAAAATATTGTGCAATGTGTGCAATTGTTAATCTTAGATTGGTTTATGAGAAGTGAGTGTCTATACACTTAAGTCATTTACTTAGTTTATGTTGAACAAGTAATGTTTGTCGAGTACAACATGCAAATTAGAGCATGCCAAGTAAACAATGAGTGTCAAGTCAATCATATGTCGAGTTGCTCAAGTATCGAGCAAATAGTATGTGCTGAGTGATTCAAGAACTGAGCAAGCAGCGCATGCTGACTCAATCAGGTCTTGAGTAAGAGCATTAAAGTCAAAGTATGTGCTGAGCACCAGGAATTTGAATGCCAAGTAACATAGTTTTGTCATAGTTATTTGTAGTGGCACAAACTACTATATAAACCATTTTTGGGTTGACTTAAGGATTGAATTATGATATTTTGGTGATAAGGACAAATCTTAAGTGGGAATCCCTATGTATTGCATGCATCTAATCAGGTAAAGGGAAGTTTTGAGTGACAATATGGATGAATTAGAACCTTTGATTCATACCTAACCCTAAGTCACCTAGGTCTTCTTAAGGAGAAAAAACCCTAAACTTCTTGTGTGAGAAAAGAATAAATGAATGATCAAGGAGAGCTTTACAAGTGCAAACTAGGACATTCATGATGACTAAGACATTATGATCTAAATTGAATTGCAGAATCAACTAAAGGAGAACAGAGGAAGGAAATAGTGAACAACAGAGAGACATCCGATCAAGAAGGATCAAGTACACAATATAATAGAGGTGATATGTCATCAAGCATCAGAGTGCTAATCACAGGATCATTGCTAAGATATTCTAATAGGTGAATTAGTTAAATCTCTTAATACAATAGTCCTAACAGGTTGTATTGAAATCCTCTAGCAAGGTGCTTACTTAATTGTGAGTTGAAGTCCTTTAATCAGGCACACTACTAGGGTAAGACCTAACAATATTTGTAAGTCATTAATGGGGCAGACCTTTCACAGGGTAGACCATGTTTCATGATCAAACATTGTAACCTTCATTAGATACACTTTATTACTGTAGTAGTGAAGATTTGTGGGTGTGATCCCCACCCTAGTTTTACCTTCTTATTGGACAATTCTAGGTAATAATATCTTGTATCATGTATGTGTGAATGCTTACTTATTTAAATGCTTTAGATGTATATTCTTTACAAGGTATTTTAGTTTACTTATTAAATATGTGAGATAGATGTCTGGTGAATGATTTATGGGTTAAAATTTAAAGCACTAATTCATCACCCCACACGCCCCCCCCTCCCTTCCCCCCCTCCTCCCTCTAATTTTATCTTTCCTATTGTAAAATCAACAATTGGTATGAGAGCCTAGTTCTCTGAAAGTGAAGCCTAATAGCTTCAAGGAAAGATCTTGGAAATGGAAGTCTACAAGTTAGAAAAAGTTATTGAGAACTAGGAGATTGAAATACAACTCATTCTACATCAGTTAATTGAATGAAGAGATGATTTAAAGAAATCATTGAGAAGAAGGAAGGAAATTGCTATTGAGGAGAATGACACACAATACCAAGAGATGGACACTACTAAGCTATTTGCAAATGAAAACTCTAATGAATTTGATGTAGCAGTTGCAGATATAATGAAAAAGAACAAAACCTAGCTGAAGAGACCATCAGTCTTAAAATAGAGCAAGAATCACAAACCATATTACTATGTGAGGTGACCAAGTAGAAAAAGAAAACTATGAAAGACAAAGTCATGGTTGAAGATGACAAAAGAGTTTTGACCAGTAGACTGGAGGAGAAATCATCAGAAGTAAACAAGACTGCTCACATGCAATTGGAAATAGTGAATCAAGTCATGATTTCTAATCATGAAATAAATAGTGAAGACATTGGGATAACAACACTAAAGTTGCAGAATGAACAATTGAGTAATGATCTAAAAAGGTCAAAGGAGTTTTCTAAAAGTTTCAATAAACCAAATGAAGCTATCAAATACTTTGAACAATTGATGAGATCTCCTAGATCTAACAATGATACATCTGGACTGGGGTACACAAGTACTAAAAAAGGAGAATAATCCAAAAGTGCTGAAGAAAGAAGTAACAAAGGTAAGAACTCAAAACCTACTTGTCATAATTGTAGCAATAAAGGACATACCACTAATGTGTATAGAAGCAAGATTGCAAATCAAGATGTTAAGTAGAAGAGCATGGGTCACTGCCATAAGTGCAACAAACAAGGTCATTAGGCACATGAATGTAGAACCAAGACCATGTGCACTCAAAGATTTGAAGGATATTGTTATAACTATTAGAAGTATGGACATAGAGCTTTTAAGTGCAAATCCAAACGTAAGTGGCCATCAAACAAGCAGAAAAAGGTAAAGAACAATGGTAACTTTTATAATTGGGATTATAACATAAGGTATAGTTGTCACTACTATCAAGAGTATGGACATGTTCTTGAGAACTATATTAGAACACACTTTAGGAGTGACAGCAAAAGGTTGTTGAGTCAAACCACATGTTTATATTGCCCAATTAGGTCAAAGGCACCAAGTTGTGAGTTCAAAAAAGGCAAAGGAAAGGAAAATATTGAAAATTTTAGAGATGAGATGAAGAAGACATGGAAAAGAAAGGAGGATTGTGTTACATCAAGTGCAAATGGGATCACTTCACCTAATGGGTCAGGTGATCACACCTCATCAAACTATGCAATCAAAAGGTATGAGGGGCTGATATTTAAAAGATATACCATACATTAGTTCCAAGGATTTAGTTATGAAAATATTACATATGCATGAATAAAGATGCAAAGTGGTATTAGAAATCAAGGAAAAATCTTTAAAGTTTTGTCAGTCTTTTCATGTTACTACCAAGCATGAAAAGTCTCGTAATGGTTGTCGAGTGAATGGAAAGATATGTGGATGTCGAGTGAGCCAGAAATCAATTGATGTCTGACATACAACTATGCAAGCACTTAACATTAATTTGAGTTTTTTAAGGACTATTTGATCAATTTTTTCTCATTTAACATCATTTGAATTCGAGAAAGAAGACAAAGAGCTAAAGTTGATTTGGAGAATTTCATCTGAACATTTGCAGGAGATTTGAATAACTGTTTGACACCATTTCATTAGGATTTGTAAGTGTGCTGAGCTATGTAGATTCAAATTTCACAAACCCTACATATATGTAATGGCATCTAGTTTTTCTAAAGTGAAAGGTGTAGAGGGAAAAGAGGTTTTAAATGTTTAGTTAATTAGCAATGAGATCAAACAACCTATTTTCAAGGCTATTTTGCATATAGCATATAAGAAGGATCCCTCTAATACGTTGTATATGATAACACCACAAGTCTTGATGATTCAAGATGTCAGGAAATGTTACACTTGCATGATTGGAAGACGGGGACATGGAAATTAGAGAAGAATATGGAAGACTGTGAAAATAGAGTAATGAAGGAAGAATACAATATTGTTGGGAAGAAAGGGTTAACTCGTGCCCTAGATTTTCCAAATGTCTTCAGAACTGAGTGGATTAGGATTATCTTAAGAAGAATTTGTGATAGCTTAATATGGTTAGAGAATGGGCTAGTTAAAATTACAATGAAAATTGTTCATAGGGTAACAAGGTATCCAACCCTCGATCAACCAGATACTATGAGAAGTGAGTCAAAGGAAGTCATGGAAAAGAACATAGGGGCTGTATGGAACAAAAGGGGAATGACCATTGATATAGTCACAAATCCCCTGATATCTTTTCTAGTGAGGGTAATAGCACACAATTTTTATTAGTCAAGGAGATTAAACAATGTACCTTGCATAGTAGTAGATATAAGCTACAAAATTGTGAAGAAAGATCATACTTATGATCTTGCCGAGTTGCAGTTGCAACAATTGATTGAAAATTTGGGAGCAATAAGGAAAACAAAGAGTGCTCAGTGTAAATTTGGATCTATTCTAGTATGTACATTATTCTATATGTAGAATACATTTCCTACATTTGGTAAGGTTGCATGGAAGACAAATAGACCAATTACAGTACATATAGAAGAATTCATTGAACAATTAGGTGATAACTTTGAGTCAGTAATGATTAGTTATTTTGAAGATTTTAAACAATATATGAAGAAGTGATTAAGGATTCTAGTCTCACTAGTAGAGAAACATTATGATGATGTTTGCTTCCTAGTTGATACTAATCATAGATATGTTCAAGCAGCAATCCCTAGAGTGAGATGGTGAAGGCCATTAGGTTATGAGATAAATGTTGATGAGGCTTCTGTAGCAATTACATCATTACTTTCATAAGAAGTGGAAAGAAGAATCCAAAGCATTTGGTAGTTATGAATTAGCCAAATCAAAGATCACTATGGAGTTGAAGACTGATCAAGAAGAAGAACAAATTGGTGAAGAAATTGGAAGAAAAATTTGGTGGAGCTGAGGAAGAAGAAGAAGAGGAAGATAATTAAGAAGAAGAGGACACATAGGTTCAAGCACCATTGACACTAACAGAAGGTCAGGGAGAGGATTAGCAAGAGGAGGAAATAGAAACTATAAAAGGTGTCGAGGAAGAAGAGGTTGAGGAAGCACCTATTCCTATTGACAAAAAGAAAAGAAAGGAAAAGACACAAGCAGTGACAAAACCAAAGAAGGCTGCAAAACTAAGCCAGACTAAACCAACAAAACCTACCACAAGGGCTATTACTAAAGTCATTGCATAGAATGCTAAAGAGGTAGCCAAGCCTAAAGAGTTGGAAGGTGGAGCATGGAAAAGACCGAGAAGAAAGTATGATGCTCAGGTTGAATTTGATGAGGAGAAGACTAAATCTGGTGACAACAACCAATTCCAAGGTGAGTTACAATCTCTCCTCTAACCTAGATAATTTATGTGAGAACATTAGAAACAATGTTGATTTGTCAGGCTTCTCTCACATTGAATTTGATAATCTTGGAAAGATTAAGAAGAATCAAGTAGAGGAGGCAATATATGCCATGATGACTACTTTTAAGAAAGCTCCTCTAGAAATTTCCAACTCTGTATAAAAGAGTTCATATGATAGATTTGAGCATAAATGACACTATTGTTTAGACATAGAGAAGAAAATTAGGGAGGTAGCCCTCGCTCAAGTTATGCCAGAACTTAGAAGGCACAAATGTCTAAAGCCATAAAGAAATATGTTGTGAGATTTGTAACTATGGGGCATTTAGCATATCATAGAACAACATAGAGGATGTTTTACTAAAGCCCAAAAAAATGTGGAAGATTACATATGGACTAACCATAGCCAAAGATGATGAACAAGAGCCTATTAAGGTACAAGATGATGAAAAAGATAACAATGAAAGCATAGTTAATGGAGTTACTAATATGAATATTGATGATCAGGCAATAACTAAGGAATAGCAACAACCAAAATAGAGTGTACAAGATTCACAAATGCTGAGTGCAAACCTTCCATAGGTAATAAGTGCAAGTATTGAAACTATCTTAGTGAAGGATTTTTCTGATCCTACTGATCTAAACATCAATCCCCTAACAGAGGAAGATTTGAAAAGGATACTTATCTAATATACACTACAGGCCAAATTATGTGACAACCCTATATTGGTAAGTGTAGATGAAATTTAGAAGTCAGAGACTATGAGTACAGGGGAGGCAGTGAAAACACAAGAAACATCTACAATCACTCCTCAAGTCACAAGTGTACAACCTTCACAACCCTTGGTTGTATATCAAATGAAGGAGATAACAGGTTGCACTATCAGTACACTCATGAAAGGCTCTCTAGTCTTAGAAAATGTACAAGAATCTAAAAAAGACAAGGTTGAGATAGTTGGAGAAGACAATGTGGAAACACTAGTAAATGATGGGACACAAAGCCAAACAAGTCAGGTAGATGCACCTGTACCTCCAACACAAGATCAAGGTGCAATTGAGATCAAAGAGGTATAAGAGGACAAGTCTGAAGAGATAAATTTGACACCCAAGTTGAAGGAGCTAGTAGCAATTTAGGCACTAGTGACATTACTAGAATCAAGAACTCCTTCCAGTCAAAGTCTTCAAAGGCCAAGCATAGATGCAATGCCATAGCTATCTCAGTGTTGAGTCCTAGCTCATCTAAGGCATAAGAGGTAATTACTTATGGATATGTTATCCTAGATGAACAAGTTTGATTATGCAGTAATAACAATTGAGCAGATGGGTATACTACAAGGCCCTAGCAAGGAAGAAACATCAAGAATTGCTCAGAAGGGAGTATAGGTAGAAGAAAGCTTTGATTGAGATCAAAGAAATTTTCTTAGATGCATTCAGTTTGCATACTCCAGATGAAACAAAGCCTATCATTGAACAATTGACCAACATAGTGGAAAGAGCAAGTGACCAAGACCCAGATAGTAATATCAAATTATTATCCAAAATGGTCTAAGAAGAAGTTTTAAAATAAAGTGAATGAGAAGATATCTAGTGATATTGCACTAACATAGGTTGCATTGGCAACTCAGATAGATAGTGTGAAGAAGGTACTAGAAAACATGTCCTCTCTACACACCAAATTGTGTAATTCTACACTCTTCATGCAGGAGATAAGGAATCACGTCTTGAGCCTGGAGAGTCAAATGCAGTCATTTGATACCAAATTGCCCATGACTCCATCCCAAAGTGAGAAACACTTTAGGACCCTTTTGCAATCCCAAAGTTAGTTAGCATCATTATAGGAAGATGAAGCCAATATAAGAGCTAAACTAATTAGAACTTAGTCTACATTGACTCCTCACATGGAGATTTTACACAAGGAGCTAGGCTATGGAGAAACACTTATGAAGAAAGACACCAATGTTTCTACATTAGATGGTTTAGTACACCTTGCTGCCAAGATAGCCATCCAAATTAAGTCTTTGAAGGTAACATGTGATAATTGCAACTCTTAAAATTATACTCAAGGTCCACAAATCCATTTTGGATAAATATAATATTAGTGTATAACCCATTGACATTAGTGTCAAAAATGGGGAGTAAGAGAAAAGGCGGAGCATCAATGGGGGAGTAAGAGTAAGTGGGAGAGCAAGAAAGTAGAAAATAGAGATAGAGTATCAGTTGAGGCAAACCTACTCAACAAGAGAAAGCTTTTGATACAAAGTATGGTATAGTACATAACAGATTAAACAACTTAGGGGGAGTTATGAGATTTTGAGGTATAAGTCATGTTGAAAATTTTTGTATAGAAGCCGAATAGTCATTTATGTTATGCTCATAAGAATAAGAGTATTAATGTATGACCAAGTGTTTTTGATACTCATGTCAAAGGGAGAGATTGTTCATCTCAGATTGGTTTTTGACAAGTGAGTGTCGATACACTTAAGTCATTTACTTAGTTCACGTTGAACAAGTAATGTATGATGAGCACAACATGTAAACTAGAGCATGATGTGTAAATAGTGAGTGTCAAGTCACTCATATGCTGAGTCACTCAAGTGCCAAGCAAATAGTACGTGCCAAGTGATTTAGGAACTAAGCAAGCAGTGCATGTCGAGTGATAGAATTGAAGTCACAGTATGTGCCGAGCACCAAGGAGTTCAGATGCTATGTAATTTAGTTTTGTCATAGTTGTTTGTAGTGGCAAAAACTACTATGTAAGCAATTTTTGGGCCAACTTAAGGATTGAATTAAGATACATTTGTGATAAGGACAAATATTAATTGGGAATCCCTATGTATTACATGCATCTAATTAGATAAAGGGAAGGTTTAAGTAGAAATATGAATGAATCATAGCCATTGATTCATACCTAACCTTAAGTCACCTAGGTCTTCTTAAGGAGGACAAGAACCTTAACTTGTGTGAGAAAAGAATGAATGAATGATCAAGGAGATTTTTGAAAGTGCAAACAAGGATATTCATGGTGACCAAGGTATTATGATCTAAATTGAATTGCATAATCAATCAAAAGAGAATAGAGGAAGGAAATAGTGAACAATAGAGAGACATTTAATCAAGAAGGATCAATTACACAATAGAATAGAGGCAATCTTTCATCAAGCATCAGAGTGCTAATCGCAAGATCATTACTGAGACATTCTAATAGGTGAATCAGTTAATTCTCTTAACAGAGTTGTCCTAATAGGTTGTATTTAAATCCTCTAATAAGGTGCTTACATAATTGTGAGTTGAAATCCTTTAATGAGGCACACTTCTAATAGGGTGTTGATAGCCGCTAACAGGGTGAGACCTAAGAGTCTTTGTAAGCCTTTAATAGGGTAGACCTTTCACATGGTAGATCATTTTCATGATAAAACATTGTAACCTTCATTGGATACACTTTATTATTGTAGTAGTGAATATTTGTTGGTGTCATTCCCACCCCAATTTTACCTTCTCATTGGAGGGTTTATGGGTGATCATATCTTGTGTCATGTATGCATGAATTCTTACTTGCTTACATGCTTTAGATGTATATGCTTTACATGGTATTTCAATTTACTTGTTGAATATGTGAGATGGATGTGTGGTGAATGTTTTATGATTTAAAGTTTAAAGCACTAATTCATGCCCCCTGCACCACTCCCATGAAACACCCATTATATCAATATTTTAAGTATCTAAATTTTAATCTAAAATATCAAAAATTATCGTTAAGCCTAGTTTGCATTAAATTGTGAAATAAAAGTTATAAAACATAAAGATTAATTTCTATTTGGAAGCTAAGAATAACCACCATGATTATTTTATAATTTTTTTAATAAAAATGTTTCTTTCCTAGGTATGTGCAGGATCATGGTTAACCAAACTATGGCCTTAAGTGGCAGTGAAAAACTAGTAAATCAGGGTTATGTCAACTTGACACATAATTTTAAAGTGGTTTTGCACTTTATATCAAAAAGTTGTAAGAAAATAATCTATAGGAAATTGAATGTAGTTTCTAAACTACTAGGCCTTATTTAGAGAAAAAATAATTTGATTGGTCAAAAGTTTGGATTTTAATTTAGTACTACAAAAATTTTAGGAGAAAAATAAAAAGTAGGTGTATGTCTGACCACCCTAATCAAAATCAAATGATAATATTTTTAAATATAATTATAGATATAAAATGTAGACTCATGCTCAGATGTGACACATATTTTTGAGTATTTTTATTCCCAATAAATAATTAAATATAAATTTTCTACTCTAACTTTTCCAAAATTAAAAAACTCCTATGTCTAACCACCTTAACTAATTGAAAACTTTACCAAATTAATTTTGTTTTCCCCTTATACTAGGAAAAGCATAGAATGTGACACAACTTTTGGATTTCAAAAATGTTATACCGTTTGAAAGTTATAGCTTTTTTTCAATTAGTATGTCAATCAACACTTTACAATCATCTTTATTGAAAATTAACTAATAAATACTTATCAAACTTAGAATTTGATACCAATTATATCAATGGAATATTGTGAGTGTTATAAAAAACTCTTTTCATTTCATTGAATTTTGATGAAAATAATATTATCAAATGGCTACTCGAAGTCTAAATACCAGTGAAACCTTTCTCAAACATGGTTTTTGAGTTGACCAAACAGGCTTGGTATAATCGGGTATCTAATTTCAAATCGGGTAGCCAATACCAGATCGGATACCCAATATGAAATCAGGTACCTGAAAAGTCACGACAAAAATTCTTCTCCAAATTTTCTAATTTTTGAAATTTTGGAGGGAAACCACCCATATTAGAGGGAACCAAAAATTTGAGAAGTGTGGGCATTATTATTATTACATATGATTATGATTATTATTATTATATATAGTAATATATATGATTATTATTATTAAATATAATATAGTAATATATAATTATTATTATAACTAAATATAATATAGTAATATATATGGTTATTATTATTATTAAATATAATATAGTAATATATAAGATTATTATTGTTATATAATCTAGTAATATATTTTTATATTTAAAATGCATTATTATATTATTATTATTAAATATTATATTTTCAAGAAATGCATTGAAAGGGGTCAAAGGTTAACCTATGACCCCTTCTAACGTAACCTATGACCCCTTTTGACACATTTGAACCAACCAAATAGGTCCCTAGGTGTCGTAGAGCCCCTAGGGACATATGTTGTCATGAAATGCATCAAAAGGGGTCATAGGTTAACCTATGATTCTTTTTGATGCATTCGAACCAACCAAATGGGTCCCTAGGGGTCCTAGGGCCCCTAGGGATATATGTTTCCATGAAATACGTCAACCTATGACCTCTTTCGACGCATTCAAACCAACCAAATGGGACCCTAGGGGTCTTAGGGCCCCTAGGGACATATGTTGTCATGAAATTAGTCAAAAGTAGGTTAACCTATGACCATTTCGAGGCATTGGAACCAAAAAAATAGGACCCTAGGGGTCCTAGGGCCCCTAGGGACATATGTTGTCATAAAATGCATTGAAAGAGATAATAGGTTAACCTATGATCCCTTTCCATGACCTAGGGCCCCTAGGGACATATGTTGTCATGAAATGCATCAAAAGGGGTCATAGGTTATCATATGACCCCTTTTGACGCATTCAAACCAAGCAAATGAGCCCCTAGGGACATATGTTGTTGTGAAATGAGTTAAAAGGGGTCATAAGTTAACCTATGACCCCTTTCAATGCAGTTGACCCAACCAAATAGATCCCTAGGGATCCTAGGGCCCCTAGGGACCTATGTTGTCATGAAATACATCGAAAGAGGTCATAGGTTAACCTATAACCCCTTTCGATGTCTCTATGGACATATGTTGTCATGAAATGTGTTGAAATAGATCATAGGTTAACCTATGACCCCTTTTGACGCATTTGAACCAATCAAATGGGTCCCTAGTGATCCCAGGGCCCCTAAGAAAATATGTTGTCATGAAATGTGTCAAAAGGTCAATGCATTAAAACTAGCTAAATGGATATATGTTGTCATAAAATGCATTAAAAACCTATGACCCCTTTCGATGCATTAAAACTAGCTAAATGGACATATGTTGTCATAAAATGCATTATAAGGGGTCATACATTATCCTATGACCTCTTTTGACGTATTGAAACCAACCAAATGGGTCCCTAGGGACATATGTTGTCATGAAATGGGTAGAAAGGGGTTATAGGTTAACCTATGACCCCTTTCGATGCATTCAAACCAACCAAATGGGTCCCTAGGGGTCCTAGGGCTCCTATGGACATATGTTGTCATGAAATGCATTGAAAGGGGTCATAGCTTAAGCTATGACCTCTTTCAACACATTTGAATCAACCAAATGGGTCCCTAGGGGTCCTAGGGCCCCTAGGGACATTAGTTGTCATGAAATGCATCGAAAGGGGTCATAGGTTAATATATGACCCCTTTCAATGGGGTCATAGGTTAACATATGACCCCTTTCGATGCATTGAAACCAACCAAATTGGTCCCCAGGGGTCCTAGGACCCCTAGTGTTGTCATGAAATACATCTTTTGATGCATTGAAACCAACCAAATGGGTCCCTAGGGGTCGTAGGACCTCTAGGGACATATGTTGTCATAAAATAGGTCGAAAGGCATCATAGGTTAACCTATGACCTCTTTCGACACATTCAAACCAACCAAATGGGTCCCTAGGGGTTGTAGGGCCCCTAGGGACATATGTTTTTATGAAATGTGTCAAAAGGGGTCATAGGTTAACCTATGACCCCTTTCGATGCATTGGAACCAACCAAATAGGTCCCTAGGGGTCCTAGGGCCCCTAGGGACATATGTTGTCATGATATGTGTCAAAAGGGATCATAGGTTAACCTATGACCCCTTTTAATGATGTAGGACCCTTAGGAACATATGTTGTCATGAAACGCGACAAAAGGGGTAATAAGTTATTGTATAACCCCTTTCAATACATTCAAACCAACCAAATGCATCCCTAAGAGTCCTAGGGCCCCTAGGGACATATGTTGTCATGAAATGCATCTTTTGACACATTGGAACTAACCAAATGGATTCCTAGGGGTCGTAGGGCCCCTAGGGACATATGTTGTCATGAAATGGGTCAAACAAGGTCATAGGTTAACCTATGACCTCTTTTGATGCATTTGAACCAACCAAATGGGTCCCTAGGGGTTCTAGGGCCCCCAAGCACATATGTTATCATGAAATGTGTCAAAAGGGGTCATAGGTTAACCTATGACCCCTTTTGACATATTGGAACCAACCAAATAGGTCCCTATGAGTCTTAGGGCCCCTAAGGGTATATGTTGTGATGAAATTCATCAAAAGAGATCATAAGTTAACTTATGAGCCCTTTCGATGCCCTAGGACCCCTAGGGACATATGTTGTCATGAAATGCATTGAAAGGGGTCATAGGTTAACATATGACCTCTTTTGATCCATTGAAACCAACTAAATGGGTCACTAGGGGTCCTAAGGGCCTTAGGGACATATCTTGTCATGAAATTCATTGAAAGGGATCACAGGTTAACCTATGACCCCTTTTGATGCCCTAGGGCCCCTAGGGACATATGTTGTCACAAAATGTGTTCAAAGGTGTCATAAGTTATTATATGACCCCTTTCAACACATTCAAAGAAACCAAATGGGTCCCTAGGAGTCCTAGGGGCCCCTAGGGACATATGTTGTCATGAAATGAGTCGAAAGAGGCCATAGATTAACCTATGACCCCTTTTGACACATTTAGACCAACCAAATTGGTCCGTAGGGGTCCTAGGGACCCTAGGGACATATGTTGTCATGAAATGCATCGAAAGGGGTCATAGGTTAACTTATGACCCTTTTCAATGCATTGGAACCAACCAAATAGGTCCCTAGGGAGATTTTTTGTCATGAAATGCATCAAAAGGGATGATAGGTTAACAGCTAGTGAAAAAGGAAGATAGCGAGAAACAAATACAAATTGCAAAAGTGGTGGCAAAGTTAATCAAGAGAGATGATGAAGGTCACCAAAAAGTTTAGATTGCTATACCAAAGGTTAGCAAGATAATGGGTGAGATTGTAGCCTAGGAGTATGAGATAGTAAAGCATAACTTGGGAAAAATCATAGATGACGTGGAGTGTGAGGAGATCTAGGAAGGCATGGTTTTAGTTAGAGAAAGTTTGAGGAAGGAAAATGAGAAGACTGTAAAGTTGGAGGCTAAAAACAAGTATTGGAGAGATTGCTAGCCTATCCAATAGTTGCATCAAGCAACCCTTCCACAAGATAGTGGGAGCAACATAGAAGAAATATCAGCTTAGTTGCATGAAATCAAAGATTGAATTGGTGATATAATTCAAGATGGGAAAAAAAATTTCCTTTCTTTATCTCGACATTCAAGTCATTGGTGGCTATTAGAGACAAATTTAGAACATTTGAAGGGGAGTAAAAGGATTTCCTTCTAGTCGAGGACTTAGCCATTCCTAGGCTATAGGAAATTATTGGGTTACCGAAGAGATATTTGAAGAGATCCAAGTTGGTGGATGAAGGAGGAATGAGTACGGTGAAGTCTTGGTATGTTTCCTTGACCATAAGTTTGAGGATACTCGAAGATATATGCAATGAGATTGCACAACATAGCCCAGGTGTTGACACCTCACTAGTAAATTTAGACCTAATTTTTGATGAGGATTTGTCGCAATTTTGACACCACTATGTTGAAAAAATGACAAAAACTGTCGTCGATCTTTTTTTGTTAAACTTATGACACCCAAAATGTTTGTCAAAATTTTGATGTTACTATTGTAGATATATCGACGAAACTATTGTTGGGATATCCACCTCAACCCGCAAGCATTGTAAGCATCCTCGTCAAAATGCTATGCTCTTTACTGTCAAAATTGTGATGAATACATGTCAAAACTCACGTTGCACGTATAGCATCCTTGTCAAAATGTTATGATCTTTGCCATCGAAATTGTGACAAAGATGCGTCAAAAATCATGTCGCACAGATAACATCCTCATTGAATGTTATGCTCCATCTCATCAAAATGGTGACAAATAGTCATTAAACTTAAGTCGCACATATAACATCCTTGTGGAAATGCTATGGTTCCTTTTATTGCAATTTCCATGAATACTTGTCAAAACTCATTGCACATATAGCATCCTTGTCAAAATATTGTGGTCCCTTTCATTAAAATTGCGACAGTTTTTGTTTTTTTTTAAATATTATATTATTAATTAAAATATGTAATGCTATCATGTGTGACTATTGCAGAGCCCTTCAAGCTCTACAATGGTGACCTCCGTAGGTAAGTCTAGAGTGTCTGTGCAAGAAGGACAAGCTCCTTTTTCTATCGCACATGACTATTGCAGAGTCCTTCAAGCTCTGCAATGGTGGCCTCCATAGGAAAGTCTAGAGTGTTTGTAGCTTTTTTTGGCACTACTAGAGTTTTTTTTAAAACCCCTTAATAGGGTAGATCTCTCTAGTTTTTTGGTTGTAGGACTTGCGGTTTACAAAGATAAGGGAGGCAATGGCGCAGATGATGGGAATTAGTTGTAAGTGCCTGTTAGAGTAAATAATTAATATTTATGCGTTACTTAAGTTTACTTAGGATAAATACATTTATTTAATAATTTTCATCTAGGAGGTAGCATGCTTTTATGGATTTATTTTTTGACAACACAAGAGTTTGTTCCTACCTTGTCATACTTATCCTCTCGTCTATGGGGAGGATAATTCATCTTTTGTGGACGTATGCTGAGTTGTCATGCTTATCTCCTAGCACTTTCTAGCTCATTTTGGAAGTTTCTTAGAGGCCTTTATAAATAGCCTCTCCTAGTGTATTTACATATCATATTATATTGTACAATAATTTATGTTTTATCTGAAAATACAATTTTCTTATTTTCAGACCAAACCCTTACCTCTTCTTGTCTTTTTTTTTTCTCTGTGACAAGTTTTCTACATGTAGGTGATTCGAGGGCTCGTGGATTTGATTTGCATATTTTCTCAAATCCAACATGGTATCAGAGCCAAATCTATTGTAGCTTGTCCAAAATTTGGAGAAAAAGGGAGAGCAAGGGTTTGACAGATTAGATTTGGAGTTTTTTAGGCATTTCCTGAGAAAATAGGGGGGTCACTAATTTTTGGAGTAGTTTGAGGCAAAACAAACTTCATGGATGGATTCAAAAGGCATCAAAACCCTCATTTCCATATAAAATTTGTCCATTTTGGACAATGTTTCTTTGGGAGGCAAAAAAATTGCTTGACAGGGCCATACGATCTTTTGCATGCATTTCGAGGCAATTTTTGAAAAAAAAAAAAGTTGGCGATGTGCCACCAGTGTGCTGCCACTGCACCATCGATGTGCCCTTGCAGGTTGGCCCACACACCACCACAACATCTGCATCACTAGACACTACGACTCCTCCCCACCACCGCCCTTGTAGCCACTGTGGTTCCTCCCTACCACCGCCTGTAGCCTCCTCAGCCATCGCCTCCTGTGCTCCATTGCTAACAGGCCATGGTCCATCGTCACCTCCACTTTACAACCACCACCCACATCTCTACCCACATCCTAGCTAATAGCCAAGTTGCACAGGTGCCATGTCACCTTTTGTAGACCCCACTACCATGTGGCATTCTTTTTTTGCTGTGACAACCTCCAACTGTCAAATTTAGGCTAGTGAAATGCTAATGTTAGCACTACATCAACACCTCCCACAAGCCCTTCAGGTCCTTTTTGACCTACCATTGGTTTTTTGGCCATAACTTGAGCATACAGAGGTCATTTTTCAATCCAAAAGAAGCGTCGATAAGTTGGTTTTGAGACAAAGACATTGGTGAAGGTATTTTTTGGTTTTGGTGTAGTTTGGTTGCCTATTTTTGTAGTCAAAGTTGGATATTCTATTTTTCACTCTGGCAGGCATATCTTGAGCGTCCCATCTCCATTTTTTGAAAACATTATATTTTTGGAAAGCTGGTTCTATCATCTTTTCAAAAATGCTATAATTTCCTTCAGATTCTAAACTATGCTCTTTCTATCATGTTTTTTTTTTTTCTTTTTTTCACTATGGTGGATATCTTGGGTGTTCTAGGTCCGATGTTCATTTTCATGACATGAGATCTTTTCTTTTGGGCTGTACTATCTATTGTATAAGTTTTTTTCCATTTTTGATCATTGCTAATATCATTTGTAACCATCTTGATGCAAACACACTGAGATAAAGTGCCACTCTTGCATTTTGGGATTATGAACGTTGTTTTGAGTCAATTTTACTCACACTCCATTATAAAGTGCCATGGGGGGATAGTTGTATGCCTTTAGTGCCCTCTTCCTTTGTCAAGTGAGTGTACCTTCCATGACATTAGCCCCATGATGTGTCAGTGACACGTGCCTTTATAGGTGTTTGTATCTCTTCCTCACTCTCGTTGTTCTTGGTTCTTTCTGTAGAGGAATTTTTGGCCCACTTTCTCAATTGCATGTCAACTCACCCTGTCTGCATTAGGGGGGGTTCTTCTATTGTTTCTAATGCTTCCTTGGTTTGATGGTTCAATGGAGTGAGCTATGTATTTAGTATTTGATCCTATATAGTAGGTGATTACAGTGACTGGCTACCTATGCATTTTGGTAAGATGGATCATCTACCATATAGAAAATCTTCTTAGCATTTCTACTTTGGTTGCAACCTTCTATTTTAGAGGAGGTTTTATAGATCAAAAATTTCCTTTTTGATAGAGTTTGCGGCTTATTCATGCTTTAGTGATGTTCTTCATGATCTTCTCTTTGTTCCTATTTTCTAGGACATTCCTCTAGTTGGAGGTTTCTTTAGTCCTTCACTAGGTTTTCGGCTATCTCTTTTTGGAGAGGGGTTTTTCCCACTAGGTTTTCTCCTTTGTCTCTAGTTTATAGGGATTGCATTGCATCTCTTTGCATTTGTACATGGGTACCTAACATGGCCTCATTGTCGGGACCCATTATGCATTTTATCATAGCTGTTGTGAGCTTAAGTGCATTCCCCTAAGTTGCACTTAGTTCGAGTAAATAATTATTATTTACGCTTTACTTAAGTTTACCTAGGATAAATGCATTTATTTATTAGTTGTCATCTAAGAATTAGCATACTTTTACGTAATGACTTATTAACAACACATGAGTTTGTTCCTACCTTGTCATACTTATCCTCTAGTCTATGTGGAGGATAATCCACCTTTTGTGGATGTATGTTGAGTGGTCATGCTTATCTCCTAGCACTTTCTAGCTCATTCTAGAAGCTTCCGAGAGGCCTTTATAAATAGGATCTCCTAGTCTATTTGCATATCATATCATATTGTACAACAATTTACACTTTATCTAAGAATACAACTTTCTTATTTTCAAACCAAACCCTTGCCTCTTCTTGTCTTTTTCTTCTCCATGACTGGTTTTCTACATGTAGGTGATTTGAGGGCTTATGGATTTGATTTGCATATTTACTCAAATCCAATAGTGCCTATAGGAAGTGGAGCTAAGTGAATCATCAGGAGAGCAATTGCAATGCATCTTCAACAAAGCCATTGAAGGGGAGAAGGTGACCATGATTGCACTTCTCAAGGAAAATTACTGGTCTGACCATCATGTTCATGATGGAAAACTTATTCATGACCTTTTCTTGCCCATCATTCAAGTTATAGGCCACCAGACACTTGTCAATGGTATGGTTAGAAGAATTCTCGCAAATGAATTCTTTCACCAAGTGACTTTGGCCTTAGACCTGATGGATGCCAATCTCTCGGGTGGACTACTAAAGGCATTATTTGCTCTAGAAGATAAGGAAAAGAAAAAGATTATGAAAAAAGCCTGGATGATCTTCAAGAATTGTGTTGCTCAAGTTAATGATATGGAAAAGTTTTTGTCATTCTGTCAAGTTAATGACAAGCCTTTTTCAGAGGGTGTTGTAGCTAGGTTGGCCTCAATTGGTTAGGGTATTGGATACCTTTATTATTGAGGATGTCTTTTTAGTTTAGTATTGGAGGATCTTCTTCATAACATATGTATTTGTTTTTTGGTGATCAATATAATGGGTACTACCCCCTAGGTAGAGAAAACAAAGAATGAAATGCATTAATGCCCATATATGACTGAGTAGGTCGATACTAGTGAAAATGTACAAATATGCTTAGCATGATATTAGATAATCTGAAAGGAAAACAATTTAAGATAGCTTGCATGCTTTTTTGAATCAATTACAATTTAAAAGAACAAAATGAAAATAACATAGACTTTAAATCCATTGAATGACATCTTATTTAGTCGCAATAGTCAACTGTACTAGCTAATTGGTTAGCAAGTGATATACCTTTTCTTAGAAGACTCCTTGAAGCATGCAAGCATTTGCACTAAATCTTCAATAGTCAACTACCCAACATAGATCTTTTGAAAATAAGAATTTGACACTTCATCAATATCAGCAGCAAATACTTTAGATGGTGATTGCTCTACAACACCAACACTTAATAATCAGGGGTTCACACAGACCATTGCAGAATGTAACTATTTCATTTCTTCCACAAGATCTCGAGACTCTAATTGGCCAACATTAGACTAAAGCACCTGAAAAAATTATAGTTCTATAGCAAAGCAAGATACACCCATTCATTCTAAATATATTAAGGAGAGAAAAATAATACCAACCTTAAAGAAGCTTCTAGTGGTATCCAAAGAAAGATTGACTATAGGTCTAGAATGTTGGGCTAAATTTCCTAGTGCATCATTTGATGCTTCAAATAATGTTCTCTCTCAAAAAATTCAAACATGTCTATAGTCAATGACAATAAAAAGTATGTACTAGTGACCAACACATTTGTTCAATCATTATTTTCACTAGAAAGGTGAAGAGCCCTTAAAAGACATACAAGTCGTCAATGTCATGAAATAGTATGCATTAATGATCATGAAATAGTATACATTAATGATCAAAACATTTGTTGGGTCACCTTTTTTTCACTAGAATGGTAAACCATCTTTAAATAAAAAAATATTTTAAACAAATAAAATCCATGTCACTAAAAAGGCATACAACATTGCTCATTGTAACCAATTTGAAAGGGATATGCATCATTCAAAACGTTTACTTGAAACAAGGTATCCCTATGAGTGCTCAAATTTTCATTTAGCCATGTTTCCAAATTCAAATACTCCCTTCTAGATGTAAAAGCCATAAGTTCAATTGCAAAATAAAAGTGTGTCATGTCCAACACAAGAGACAATGCCTAAAAATTGCAAGTTATTTGTTTAATAATGATGACAAAAAAATCAACTCTAAGATAATAAAATGTAAATTACAAGGGCCCTTTAGTTATTTCTTTGAAATTTATTAGAGGTTAAGGAAAACATGGGGTTCCCTAGCTGTCCCTGGTACACAATCCCTGAGCAACGACATGGCTAATGTTTCTAATACTAACTTTTACCTAAAATTACCAGCAATTGCGGCACTTGGTTCTTTCTTTATGACACATTGGTGAGACATGATATGCATAAATAGTCTATGTTAAAATGTGGGCAAACAATATAGCTTTATTCCTACATACACAACAATAAAAATATATACACATTATTGTGTTGTAATGAATTCACTGTCTTACTTTTATCTCTTGGCATGCATTTGCAATTTTTGAGATACTACTAGGATCTTTTGAATGGATGTCCATCATACTCTAGAGGATAATTTGAGGATTAATATGCCAAATTTGGTTAAGTATAATGTTGCTACTAAAATTTCCCCCAAGGCATAAGGAAAAAAGAGCAGAAAATATATCATGTTGAAGCATTTTGAAGTTGGTCTACACAAGTGGTTTTGCATTTTGATTAGTCAACATAAATTAAATGTCACAAACATAGAAAAGAAATGAAACAAAAGTTCCATGGGAAACTAACTTTGACTTTGAAAACAACGACGAGCAAAGTCCCTGGACATTGATTAATAGGATACTCAAACATTGAGTGCACAAAAACCCCATGCCCCATACATATTTTAGTTCACAAAATAAAATTAACCTTTATTGAACTTTTGTTATAATTAAAGATTCATTACTGCTTACTTCAAAACGATGTGTTGTGGCCATCAATTCCTGTTGCCTATTCAACACCTTCTCCATTAGATTTGGATCCTCGAAAATGCTCATAATTTCTAAATTGATTTTTTCAAGTTTTTTCCTCATCATATATGTTAAATTAGGCACCTCTACAATATTTGTCATCAAAATGGGTAGGTGCCTCTTTTTTTGCAGGCACTTTTCCCCTATCCTAAACATCAAATTGTGATAAAAATATCAGTAAAATTTTCATAAAAACTCCAAAACCCTAAATAAAACAACATAATAGTATAACATTTTTCAACTATCTAATTTGTACAATTTTAATAAGGCTTACCATAGCTGAGGAATGGGTAGGAGCTAGAGCATCCTTGTGGCCTCTATACTGTGGGGGATCCATATTGTCCTATGACAAAGATTAAATATAAAAACTTCAAAAATCATTAAAAATGCTCATTATTTCTATATTGATATTTTTTAGTTTTTTTTTCATCTTGTATGTTAAATTAGGGACATTTGTGATATCCTCATTAGAAGGGTTAGTAGTTGCCTCTATTCTTCCAGGTGCTCTTCCCCAATCTTGAACATCAAATTGTGATAGAAATATCAAACGTTGATTAAGATTTTTGATTATTTTTTCAATTTTTTTGTTTGTGTATTAGCTTGTTGTTTATCAAGCTTAATTCAATACCTAATTAGTTTGAAACATTGATACAATATTGATTAATAATAAACTTTATCACTGTTCAAGTTAGAAATTTATCATTTGCAATATGTCATTGAAATATGATTTATGATCTTCTTGTTCATGTTTAAAGTCCGCCTTCTCTGTTAGGCATCTAAATAGTTATCATATATTATTATTACAAACATACAACAATTTGAAACTGAAAACAATACATTACATTAGCAAACTTTATCACTGTTCTTATTTAAAAAAAACTTTTCAGGACTCCTAATTTTAGATTTTATATATAGCAATTAACATTTTGAGGCTATTAGTTGTCCTCTATCAATCAGATGGATAATTGACTAAAATGACATGTTCTATTTTCTCACACTATGAAAGGTTCAAAGAATGAAATGATTTGTTTGCGTAATAATTTAGTTTTGCAATTCTATGTTATATTGTAAGAAAGTTCTATTTGCATTACTATGTGTTGGAAATGATTGAAAAGATTATGAATGAAGAATAATGGAATTGGTAAAGAATGTTTTCAATCATTGTTTTGTCATTGATGTCAAACTTGCTACTTGCAGGAATGACAATTGCTTCAGTGATCCAAATACTATTAATTTGTTGATTGAAAAGGAGGAGGCAATCAATAAGATGTAACTAAAGCACCTAGAGAAAGGTTGAAGTTATGATATTGTAATGAATTATAAGGATCAACTAAGCCATTGATGAAATAGTGTATTGATGACATACTTTAAGACACAGAGGATGGACACACTGAGACACATCAAATATGTAAGGATTAACTAAGTCATTTGTAAAGCCTAACTAAGTTCATTTGAGAAGAGCCGAGCTAGCTAGTTAGTGTCGAGAAAATTCTTAGTTGAAGCCAAGCAAGTTCAACTTCAGTGTGAGCTGAGTAATCCTTTAGGTTCCAAGTAACACACAATCCTTCAGGTGTTGAGTAACACAGGAATTTTTAGGTGCTGAGTAATTTTTCAAGTGCCGAGTAACTCAAGAAAAGACTTCAAGTGTCGAGCATCAGTAAATGCAGTAGAAGTTGAGTAACACAGAAGGTGCCAAGCATCAGTAATCCAATCATGCCAAGTTGCTACATTATTTGCTAAGTCAAAGATTCGCCAGATCAGTGATGATAAGTTTGTTACATCAAATTTTGTGAATTAGTTGGATGATAAGGATGATGAGTAGATGTCACAGAATTTTATGTAAACCATGCAAATCAATTCAAGGCGAATGTTGGTGGACTTTTAATGAAGTTTCTAGAAGAAAAAATTTGGAGGGAAAACAATATCATTTTCTCAAATCAAGATTTGAGCGAGAAATGAAGAAAAAAACTTCTTTATAAGGAGTTACAGGTCAGAGATCAAGTGCACATTTGTGAGAGGGAGTTAATCAGAAGAGTGGTCGTGTGAAGAAGAGGACATAGTGAGGAGTAAGTACAGAGCATCAAGACTCTGAGTTGATCAAGTGGCCATAACGTGCGTTGGCATAATGAGTAGAAGAACTCAAGGAGATAGATCTTGAAGGGTGAACAAGCTGTCATCACTACAAGGGAGAAAAGACAAGAAAAGAAAGGAACTGAAGAGTGATCTAAAATCTGCAAGGTTAGGGTTGCAATCTTTATCAGGTCAATACCCTTCTAATACTCTCTTACCATTGTATTAGATATTGAAATCCTACATTGCTAGGTTAGCTTAATAGCTAGGTGGATAAGCCTCGGGAAAAGAATAGAAGATCCCTAGGAGAAGGATAAGAGATCCCTAGGAGAAGAATAGGAGATCCTCAGGAGGAGGATAAGAGATCCTTAGAGAGGGATAAAAGATTCTTTTGAGAAGGTGACTATAAATCACATGGACTTGGGTGGGCCTAACAACTCTATTTAAATCCCTTAATAGGGTCAAATTCTATGTTGAATGTTCTTAAGTCCTCTAACAAGGCACACTCCTAACAGGGTGTAGATATCCTTTAACAGGGTCACATCTTACAGTGTGTAAAGCCTTTAACAAGGTAGGCCTTTAACAGGGAAAACCATCAGAAGTGGTTGAAATCAATTGCACAATTATTTTATGGGTATCATCCCCATCCCAGTTTTACCTTCTTATTCTTGGAGGGTTTCTGGGTCATCAAAATCCTTTGTGTTATGGTGTGATGCATGTTTACTTTTCATGATTGTTTAATGTTTAATTGCATGCATGATAAGAAAGTAAAAGGATAGTACTTCTTATTCACTCCTATTTTATTAGAAAGTTTGAATTGGACATTATTGGACCTTGAATAACTGATTCACCCCCCTCTCAGTTATTCTAAAGAATTCTAACACTATGGTGTTCATTTGACAAGAGAGTTCTAGGAAAGAGTTGTTATTACAATGAATTATTGACTTGGGGGATGAAATTATTATTTATATAATAAAAGTTTGAAAGCATTTATGGATGATTCAAACACTAGTGATTTCTTGTCCTACTAGGCTTCAACATTTCAAGTTTAAACTGGTTCTCTACCAATTATGATCTTCTTGTTCATGTTTAAAGTCTGCCTTCTTTATTATGCAGCTAAATAGTTATCATATATTATTATTACAAACATACAACAATCTGAAACTAAAAACAATACATTACATTAGCAAACTTTGTCACTATTCTTGTTTTAAAAAAACTTTTCATGACTCATAATTTTAGATTTTCTATTAATATAAAAGTATTATTAAAAATTAAGTTTGATAACCAAGAGCCCCTATCCCCTATTATGAAAAATAGCTATACTGCTACAGGTACCGATAGCCTAAGTACCCAAAGTACCCCCTTCCCCATGCAACCTTGATAATAATATAATATTCTTCAACTATCTAATTTGTACAATTTCAATAAGGTTTATCATGGCCAAAGAATGGGTAGGAGGAAAATCCTCATGTCCTCTATCCCATGTTTGATCCATATTGTCTTGTGACAAAAATAAAATATAAAAACTTTATCCCACTAATCTTAGCAAAAAAAACTTATCAATAAAATGGTATATAGTACTTACCACCCTCATGATAGTAACTTTGTTTGTATCTATGTGATTTAAATGGTAATCTATTAGCAGTTCTTTCTATACACTTATTAATTTTATCACACATACAAAAACTTGATTCCCCTCACACACCTAAAAAATGCAATTGGGTTGCTTATTAGTTGAGGAAGGCTGTGTACTATTTATAAAACTCACAATATTACTTGTTTCTTTTGGTCTCCCATCAATGTACATAGAAAATATTTTACTTTGATAATTTTCTTTCCATTGTATATAATTTGCAGATACTGCATACCTACGCATACTTTTTTTATATTGAACAATCCACATCCAATCATTGTAATTGTAACAAGGACCGATGTAATTCATCAATTCAACAACTTTTTTGTAACATACCTTTATCCCATCTATGGAAAATAGGCCTAAACCATGTAATGAGGATGGAGCTATGTGATATATCCTCTCATTAACAAAAAAATTATTGTTAATTGGAGGTAGCTCATTAGGTACCCATTCTTTCTCAATATGTGTGTACTAAAAGGACACCTTCATGTCACCTTTGCTCTTATCATCATAAGAACATGACCCCCCTTTAGCAAGGAAAAATTGCATGTGTTTATTGAATTTTTTCTAATCTTTTGACCTATAATTGATCTCCCCATTTTAGCCATAGTACATGTAGAAAATTCATCTACCATTCCCTCATTTCCCTCATTCAATGTAGATAGATCTGAAAAGTACCTATCTGGTGGTCCTTGCAATTCATCAAATGGGATATTGTCATGTCCCTACTTCAACTACTAGAGAATTTTGATAATAATTAAATAATATACATAGAATAATCAAGTCGTGATCCATGTGTATGGTTCTTCTTTATCTATACATTAGAGATATAAAATGTACTAAGTTGAAAGTGATTATACATATGGCTCTTTGTCTATTTAAAAAAGAAAAATATAAGAAAATTATGTTTATTTATTGACTTATACCTGTTGATCCATGTCACTATGCACGATCCTCACCAAAGGGGTTGAATTTTCTGCATATGTTAATCATTTATCTTAAGTTAGCTACAAATAACTTAGAAGACAACATGAACATTTCACTTAATTTATTTCAAGACACTTGCATGTGAAATGATCAAAGCTTACTAGGAGTCATGTATATCTTTAAAAATTTGGACATATTGTACATAATGTTTATATTTGCACATATGGTTTTGAAAGAAAAATTTGGTGCATGTTGTACTCAACAATTAGAGCTTATTAGGAGTCATGTATATCTTAAAAAATTTGGAATATTGTACTTAATGTTTATATCTGCACATATGGTTTTGAAAAAAAATTGGTGTATGTTGTACTTAGCGATCAAAGCTTAGTAGGAGTCATTGATCACATACCTTGTACATTTCAATCATGTCATTGATAATCTTCTTCATCTATCTCATCATCATTGCCATCATCATCGTCATCATCATCATCATCACTATCATCATTGTCATCATCACAATCATCATTTTCATCATCAACACCATCATCATCATCACCATTATCATCATCATCATCACCACCACCACCACCACCACCATCATCATCACCAGCATTGTCATCATCATCACCATCATCTTGATCTTCTTCATCTTCTTCTTCTTCATCATCTTCAACATCTTCTTCTTCCATAACATTATAATTTATCAGCCTTCATCTTGGTTCATGTCTAACAAAAAATGACCAACCTGGTTTATTTGGAACCTCTAAATAAAACACTTGCTCACATTGGCCTGGAAGAACATAGGTCTCATCTCCAACTGGCTCAAACAACCTTGTATTAATCATTGTAAATCTATTATCATTTTGAATAACAATTCTATCTAGATCATTTTGATTTAGTCGTAGCTTGTACCATTTGACGATGAATAGAACTACTTTGAAGGAGTTAAAGTTGCACTTTATTATATCATCCAAGATGCCATAGTGTCAATTTTGAGATTGTCAACGATGTATGCCATTTCTAGATGATATATTAGTGACCTCAAAAATAACGATTATCCCAGAATCACAAGTTTTCTTAGTGTCATCCACCTTTTTTATGTGAAATTTGTGCCCATGATAGTACATAGCTTTGTGTGCTTGACCTAAATTTTTTGAAGTGTGTGACAATTATTTACATCATGAGTTGATATGAAACATATGAGTGATGATCATTAATAAATTTGTACATACCTATCCACCTCTTAAACCCTTTACTAGATCAACTAACATCAGCATAACATTGGAATCTCCATTACAATGAGCTTCTATAACCAATGAAGCAACACCTTCCCATGTTAATGAGAAACTATTTTGTTGACATCGTTCAATCCATACCATCATCCAATCAAGATTGTTCGTAATATACAAATGTATTGCATCCCACTCTCTACCAGTTGTAATAAAAAAATACACTAATTACAAATAACTTATATTGAAGATTTATAAGAATTAATTAACTACAATAACATCTTATATTTACCTTTCACTTTCCTCAATCCACCTTTACCCACCAAGTACTCCCTTTCAAATTTGTTAATGGAGTTTGGACCCCAAATACAATCTACATGGATCTTTGCTACAAACTTAGGAAGATATTTAGTAATGTACACCATGGTTTGGTATACCATATATCCCTCCGCCATAGAACCATCAAGATGTGCTCTCTATCAAACCAAGCCTTTCAAAAATTTCAAGTGCCTCTAAACCATCCACATTGACCTAGTTGGTGTAGGTCCACACAATTCAATCTCCTCAACTTGATGTATGAGGTAGTGTTCTTGTGCATTGAAAAAAGTTGGAGGTAGACACTTTTGCATTTTATACATAAGATGAGGAATTTTTCTCTTCCAATATTTTATATCTTCTTTATTGATTTCTTTTGATGACAACCACCTCATGTATTTTCCAAGATCACATATAACTTTTTTGACACTATTCTCGAAGTGGTGTGGGAAAGATAGAGGTAGACCGTACTACAATATTTGTAAAATGAGATTATCAATATTTTATAAAAGAATGCAATGAAAACTATGTGTAATATACACATATATAGTGAATACAAAATAATATGAATTATTTTAATAAATGTATGCCAATTGTGTGTTTTCATCCTTGGCCCAAATTCACTTTTCTTTGATATGAGATTGTTTATTTTCGTAAAAAATCCTCTAGGAAATCATTTTTTTTTATGACTTTTTTTATAGAATTGCTCTGTTGCTCTGACAATAACCAACTAAGGGTACTTGTATCAATCTGGTCTTGATTGTTATTTGATTGAATGAAAATTTTCATTGCATGGTTGGATTCTTCAATGTCACTACAAATTTTCACAATTTTGTCTTTGCCATGCCTTCCATCCAAGATTTTCCATAATGTCTTTGTTACATTCTTTCCAATATGCATAGGATCAAACAAATGCATGATTGGGAGTTGCTTGTAGTATGACAACCTACTAAATTGCATAGCATAACTTTTTAATCCTTTTGGAAGTTGGTCATTAATTCCTTGATGACCTTTAGGAGCACCAATTACATCATCTATAAACAAAATCAAAATATGAATTTCAAACAAAAAACCATAAGATGGAATGCCGTTACCTTTGCAATTTATTTTATTGTATTCCAACTTCCATAGGCGAGGTGTCATTCTCCATGGCTTTGATGTAGTCTCATCTTTTCATTGAAAAGATATTTTTTGATAATTTGGTACTTATGATTTCTATGGAGAAAGTGTCTATTCTCATTGAATGCCTACTTTACTAAACTTTTTGAATGACAAGATTTCATCTTTGGACCACAAACTAGACATGTAAATTTTTCCTTTGTCTAAAGACCTACAAGATCATGTGTAATTGGATTAAATACATTAAATTTGTGTTAGCACTATAGCATACCAAAAAAGAGGTGTTGAGAAAATACCACAAAAATCTGTTAGCCCAGGGGCATCATGTATTGTCCATACAAGCATTGCATAGAATTGAAATTATCTCTGTCTTATTGGTCTAGAGATGTCATACATAGTGATCCCATTCCATAACACCATCAACTCATTGACAAGGGGCTCAATACATAAATTGATATCTTTAACTTGGTACTTACCTAGTTGAATGAACAAAAATATTAAATAATTATGATGACCATTTTGATGGATTATTTATAATAAAGTAATTTAGATGACTATTAAATGAAAAAACACCTGGTATAATCAGTGCCACCATTATATGCTCCCTCTTTATGTTCATCCAAGGAGGAATGTTATTGTTGATAACAAAAATAGGCCACACCGAGTAAGTAGATCTCATCTCTCCAAACGGATTGACACCATCCGTTGCCAATGAAAGCTTGAGATTATGAGGTTCTTCATTAAAGTGTGGCCAATTTTCCTCTATTTTCTTAAATTTTGAACCATCCACAGGCATTCACATAATGTCATCTCAACTTCTATTGCGTACATGGTAATCAATAAAATGTACCAAGTTGTTGCACCTGAATAATTGTTGCATATGTGGAATAATGGGAATAACTTGAAGAACCTTGCAAGGCACCCTTTTTGTTATTTGATCTGATTGATATCTACTAATATGACAAATAGGGCATTGTGTTTCAAATTCATGTTGTTTATGATATATAATATGATCATTCAAACACGAATCTATTATTTGATACTCCATTCCAATATCTTTCATAATGGCAGTTAATTCTCAGTACGAGCGAGGTAGAATGTTTGATGGTGGTAACAAACACATACCTATCAACCTACAACAAAAAGTATAATTTGTTAATATAAAGAATATTAATTGCTACACAATTCACCCAATGTTAATTGTAAGGGAATTATGACTTAAAAATGAAAAAAGATGACATACCTTAATAGACGTGCCATTGCTACATTGTATAAACCATTCATAACCTTCAAGTTCACCAACAACAATACAACAGCAAGAAAATTTATTTGGGAGCCTTTGTATAAGGGCTCATGTGCCTTCTTGAGTATGGGTACATCAAGGTCTACATCAATATCATCATCATCATCATCATCATCTTGATCATCATGATCTTCTTCAATTGGATCATTACCTTATACTTCTATATTCACACCTCCATGTTCCATCATTTTGAAATCCACATTCTCCAAATTGTCATGGTCCATAACATGAAACCCAAGGTGGTTGGCCTATATCAAAATGATGACTCTATATTAACAATGATCATGATGTCACCATCAAATCATGTCTTATGTATTTTATAAATTATTAAAATACATGCCAATGGATGAAATTTGTTTCCCCTTTCAATGTGACCATGTTTCCTACAATGTTCCTCGACTATTTTGATTAGATATCTTTGAGTCCTTAAGCCCTTACAATTTTTGCAAGGACAATAACATTTTCCATCACGTTTTCTTTTTAAGTTAGACTACAATCTAGCAATTGTCTTCCTATTTTGTTGTGCATTGATATCGTAAGACATGGTCTTTCTTGAATGAAATGACTTGTGGGTGGAAGATGGATGATTTGTTTGCAACCTGTAGATTCTATATCAAGTGTATTAAAAGAACATCCAACATTAATAATCAAGATGCCTTTTGGTAGGGTGATAGTTGGATTGAAAAAAAATATAAATCTATTAATATTTAACAATCATTAATATTCACATTATAAACTAATCATATATTATCTAACCTTGCATTATTTCTCCTCAATTATTTTACAAGACTAGTCAGGAATATCTTTACATCACCAATAATAGTATAATCATTGATTATGGTAGCGACTGGTATCAATCAACAATACATGAAACAAATAGATCTATAATGAGAATAGGGAAAATATAAATAAATAGCAATATCGATGATAAAAATCAACGTCTTCGCTAGCAAATACTCCAATGTATAGGCATCTCAATTCACATAAAAACCATCTCTACCAAAACAAGTGGAAGATTATATGGAGGCTGATGAAAGAGAAGGACATGCACACATCTATAAAGCAAGAAGATTGGTGATTAGTATATAAATTGACTAGAGGCACCCATGGCATATTACATTGAGCACCACATTCACAAACACCTCTGTCAGATATAGAAGAATGCAAAATTTATAAGTATAATAGAACCATAATAGAAACAATTGAGCCTTAGGTATAAGTATGTCAGCTTTGAGATAAAAGAATTGGTTGTGAATAATGGAAGAAACAAATGTGCACTCTTTGGGCTAAATAGAAACTTAAGAATATTACTTAAGTGCAAAACTGAATGAGAAGATTCTATCCAATCAATCAATGTACTTTATGATCTAATCAACTAAAATGTTAAAATATGTTTAGAAACATTTTTATATATAAACCATATCAAAGTGACATAATTCTTATCATTGAAAAACATTAGGAGACAACAAGGTATGCCTTAGTTTGATATTGATTCTACATTACTAGATTACAAAAAAATAAATAATAACAGGAACTGAACACAATTAATATTGATAAATATATCTTCTCTTAAAGGTTTGGTATTATAATTTATTTAATTTTTCAATACAGGGAAGACTAAAATCATCATAACTTCCCTAACACATAATTTCTTTCCCAAAGATAAAACTTATGGCTATTAGTTATAGTGTACATAACCATCAACAACTAATACAATTATTTATAAAACTAATACCCAAAAAACATACAGTTGGTGATATTATTGCCATCTATTACTATCTAAGCAAAACAAACTATCAAGAATAAGATTCTTTTAGCTAAAAATATTCCTACACAAACACAAAATGCAATGGATTCCAGATATTAAAATATGTGTTGAAGGAATTGAAGGTGGTGATCATGTCCGTTGTAGCTCCATGAAATCTCTAGACTATAGTGGGATGGATAGGGGATGAATGTATGGACAAAATTATGAATAGAATTGGGTAAAGAAGATATTTAGATCTGTAAGATTTGGGAGAAATTTGGAGAACAAAAAAAACTAGAAGATCATTTAGATCATCTCAGTACAACATGCTTCCATGAGAAGTGGTAGGAAATTTCCATAGATATATCAATGAAATCAATTAAGACACAGACAAAATAACTAGTTACTCTAATAAGGGAATATCTTGTGACTAGAAATTTCCATAAATATATCCAGGAAAGTAAATCCTGCAAATGCAAATCTTGGCATCTCTAGGCCAAAGAGGTAAATGAAGAACATACTTCTAGAAAGGAAAAGCATTCCAAAATTTATAATATAACACTTTAAAAATATATACTAAAAATTTATACTCATTTTGTATAATCTCACCCATGATAATTCATTCATGCAACCATTTCATAATAATAGTTGTATTCTACATTTTGCAGTGATGATTTTTCCAATTTTTCAAAGGCTTCTTTTGAGGCTTTTGGAGACAAAATGTAGCATTGGATCACATTTAATGAGCCTAGGGGATTTTATATCCACAGTTATGACCTTGGCATCCAAGCTCTAGGAAGATGTTCAATACATTCTCACTTTCTTTGTAAGCAAGGGAACTCTTCAACAAAACCTTACATAGTTGCTCACAACATACTTTTATCTCATTCTGCTGCTGTCAATATGTATAGGCAATATTTCAAGGTCTCAACCTACTTTTTCAAATTTCTATTTTGAATAAAAAGAGGTATTGTGGAGGAAGGCTAACTCAATGGAGGAAGGTACTTCATTTGTGAGCTTCTCATGGATCAGCTAGGACTCAAATCTAAGTATAAACTTTTTAGACAATCTTACAAGTTAAATGATGTTTCTTGCATGCAAGAGAAACAAAGACGGTGTATTGGTATAACTCTTGATGCCAAGTGGTTTGAACCAATGTCAGATTCAATTGAAGATCAAGATGCTACTTAGAGAGCACGAGATTTCAAACTTGGATGGTAAATACATTCAAAGAAAGAGGACTAATGATTTATTTTTAAACGATTCTTCATATTAGTTTTTCATAATTTATAAACTAGAATATGATTTTTTTTACTTTTAAATGTTTTTGTTTTTCAATAAAAAACATTTAATGATCCATTATAAAAATGAAAAAAAAAAGAATAATCCCAATATCAATTGAAAAACTTTGACATAAATTGCAACCCTTGATAAAAATATGGATAATAATTTTACATAAGCAATTTTAATCATTATCTTCTTAAGGTATCATCCATAACTCCTACAATCAAGACCATAGGGTTACCAAACCTTAACATTGTATCCATCAACCAACAACTCACGTGATAACATTATTCTCACTTGGTTGAAGGATTTTGTGTTCATACATATTCCCTATCACAAGATTAGTTCTCAATCTTCACCTGTATACACATAAAACATCATTAATGTATCATTCGAAAACTCTTTCATAGTTCATTATCTCTCTTCCTATTTAATTATTTGCATTCATCATGATTGTATTTGTTTGACCTACCATAACACTATCCTATTTCAAGCCAATCATCCTTCACAACAAAATATGACAAATCTAATTAGGGTTTGCATGAGTTAATGAGGATACTAAGCCCCTCCACAAGTTCATTCTAATGAAAAGCTACACTTTTGGAATACTGTACAAGGAATCATGATGTGATCGGCATTTACATCGCCCATAACCCAAACTTGACAAGTTTGCACTTTTTTATTAGCAAATAGGTTAATGCAACTATCTAGTAACCTTAACATATAGTATCTTCCTTACCCCTACCATTAAAGACACTTTTATCATGATGTGATCAACATTTACATTGCTTATAACCCAAACTTGACAAGTTTGCACTTTCCTATTAGCAATTAAGTTAACGCAACCATCTAGTAACCTTAACATATAGTATCTTCCTTACCCCTAGCATTAAAGACACTTTTAAACATCTCTATTGATTTTACAAAACTCCAACCATCTTGACACACTAAATATCTTTAATCAAATGAAATAAAAACAAGTTTTATACCTTGCTATCGTGTCATGATAGTCTACTCCAAATCTACAGTTTCTTGTATCCAATCCAAAAATCTTGTTTTTAGACTTAATATAGATCTTTTACACATCAATATACTCTTATTATACTATTTTCATAATATTATATCCATATTTAAACCACCCATCTAATGGACAAAACCCTACTGCAACTTCACACACTCAAAAACCTTACCCTATGATAGTTTAATAGTCACATTCTAGTAATCAAATGCACATTCCTTCCTTGCATGGGTTCCTAAAAATTACTTGGAAATTTTTTAGCTACACCTCTCCACATTATTTACTAAATTTCAGGCTTTATTCAATTGAAACCATGCAAAATATTACATTGGAATGCTCTTGGGTTACCCTGGATTAAAGGTTTGCTAGTCAATCTTCAAAGGAATGTATAAAGTAAAATATCTATTGAACGAGGCATTTGCATTAAGGTTAGAAACCCTATCAATAGTTAGGTGATAATGCCTATATCATTAGTGATGTTAATAGAAATCAAATTTCCCTTTCATAATCCATTCAAATTCCTCAGCAACAAGAGTTAGTATTTGAATTGACTAAAACTGGAGAGGAATGCATCAGAGTATAATGCTAGTGCTCTTGGGTTACCCTTGTCACATTTGAGTAGAATTTTTTTTTTGGGGATTCTACTTTGGTGAGGGTTTCCTACTACAATTTCATGGGGATTCTATTCTTCTTGCATCATTACTAGGTAAGAAGTGGAGAGAAGTAGATGTGGAGCCCTTTGAAAGGTTGAGTATGATCACATACCTTGACCACTGACAATATTTAGCTAAAGAGAGCTTAGAATTTTGATGGACAAGTTCACCCATGAGTTGGGAAAGGTAGTGTTTGGGTCTATCTTTAGGGGATCCCCTAGCAAACAATACACTTGTGGCCCTGTAAAAAAAATTAGAGGGTTTTGCACAAGGAGAAAAGATATTCCATATGTAAAATAAGCATAATTTAGAAAATAAATCACCTAAATTAGCTAGCTATGGGGATTCTATGTAGGGATTTTAAAGGATTCTTGATTCTAAATATACAAAATGGGTCTCTCAAATTTTTCATGCATTACAATGCATTACCTCGAAAAGAAACTTACCGCCTTTGTATACAAACTTGCACCTCTATATACGGACCTGCCTCCTCTCGCGAACAATGAAAAATGTGTTTCAACTTCTTCTTTTTTCAAATATAATCCTATTTTTGTTGCTATTTCAAGATCCCATGTTCGTGGCTATTTTGATGAACACAGGAGCATAAACAAAAAAAAGAAGTTCACAAGCCAATTTGGCCTCTTGTCGAAAACTTTCATCGAAAATAGAGGCCAAATGCACTAGTGCCTCCATTTCAACCATGTTGGGTGATGTTGGGGTTGCACTTGATTTTAAAAATATCAGAGGGGAGAATATCAATGAGACAAAGTTTTGATCGAGATTGAATGAGTTAGGGAAGGTTTCCATCAAGAAGAAGCATTTGGGCACCCTTGCCTCCCTCATTGCCTTTATCAAATATGTGAGAGAATATGAGAAGGATCATGAGAAGACATTGCAAGCAGCAAGCAACATGATGAATTCAACTGAGCTCAAGATGAAGCACACACCTTACCCTCCCATGAAGGAAGTCAATGACAAGCTAGCCAATTTCATTTCCTTGGCTAAGAAGATAAAGAAGAGAGTAGAATTATATTAGAGGACCATTTGATGTAAGCTTAAGTGGTAAATTCTCCTTTCTTTTGGGTAGGATAGGTGTCTAATTCTGATTGGCTACCATTTTGGTGCCTTCTCATTGGTTCCTTTTTTTTTTCATTGGTCCATTGATGAGGTGGCATCTTCTCATTGGTCGATGGGGTGGCCACCCTATTTAGGGTTTTTGGGATTTGATTTGGATCATTGATTTTGCTCTTAATCTTTACTATTGGTTGTAATTTTGGCCCCTATATAAGGTCATTTGCTCTCATATGTAAAGGGTTGAAGAAAATTGTTGCTTAAGATAATACCAAAATTGCTTCTCTTATCATTGTTGTGATTTGAATAGTGATTAGGGACACTTGGTGTTATTGCAATGTTTCTACTTCCAATAGTTAAAGTTAAATTCCATTGAAGTTGTTAAAGTAGATTTTATTTCAAGAAAGTTGTTAAGCAAGAGTAAGAATATATGGATAGTTATATGGTGATATTAGTGGATGTTTAATAGGGATCTATAAACTAGGCCACTATCATCCTAGCGGCTTTTTAGGAAGCCTTGTGTGGTAATATAGTCTTTTGCCCTTGAATAATTAAATCTAAGGAGGTAGTGCTAGTGGTAAGCTTTCATCGAATTTGATCTCCACCGATTTTCTAATCTTTCAATTCATAGGAGTAGAAGTAAAGCAACCAATAGTTCAATAGTTGGAGTTCATTCAAGAAGAAAGTCAGAAAATAAAAAGCATCAATAGTGGACATACCCTCCATCATCATTGAAATCAACACTATTTGGCACTAGTATACATTACAAAGCTAGATTTCATCACCATCACAGTAAAAGTTTGACATCCTTGAAAGAACAACGTAAGCCTACCTACATGATTAACCAAAAAATCACAATTATATCAAGTATTCAATTCTTATATGTTATGTAGTGGTGCAAAACTGAAATCAATAAATTATATCTTACTTCTACCTTCTCAATTGACTAACCTCAACAATGGATATTATAAATCATTTCAAGAACACTAGCCCCCACTTGTTACTAATCTCATACAAAATGATAACAAAGAAATAATATTTTGAGCCCATGACACAAAAATATCATACTGTTAAGGAGACTTATGATCTATGTCTAGCGTAATAGTAACACTAGTATGATTAGTAGATGACTTTGAGATTATTAAACCCTTAATATATGAATCTTGAAAAACTCTATCTAGTTTGTTATAATCCTATGCTATTTTATTCAACTCAATGCGCTCGTTAAAGCTTTCTTCTTTAAACCCTAGCCCTAGGTCTAACAAAGTGAAAAATTCACTCTCAGTTATGGATAAAATTTCCTCCTAAATGTTTGTTTTATAATTGCCTTCCTATTTTCATGATAATTTTGAGCACATAGCATTACAATTTCAAGGAGGAAATACTTTGGTTACAGTGAGGCTTGCTAATCCACTAACCAAAGCAACTAGTTGATTTGTATGTGTGCCAATCCTTTTGTTATATTTGAAATAATCTCTTCCCTTATGTGGATCTTTCCACTTATTAAATAATGAATGCCTAATTCCCATGATTCCCAAATCTCCATGGATAATATGAAAAAAAATATCATGACATTCATCGGTGAAACCTGGGGTTTTTAGCACTTGCCTGAGTTCTATAATATCTTTCTTTTCCTTTTTTCTTGCACTCGTACTAGAGTTTTTTGAATTTTTTTCCCCATGATTGCTACTAGTTATTACAAAAAATTCTTCTTCAAGCTCTAATTTAGAATATTGGAAAGTGTAAACCTATGACAATAAGATGTCTATTGTTGTGATTGCACTGCAATTTTTTAAAGAAAAATTTAAATACCCAAAATCGAGATTTGATAATACTAGTGCTACCAGATACTCAGATAATTATGGGCAATACTCTCTTATGATACTCAAGTGTCAGACTTTCATTCTTCAAAATAGAAAATGGAATTCAGTCATAGTCTTTGAAAATTTGAAATTTGAAAACCCTGTAGTATCACACTCTCGAGAACTCTAAACTTCATATTCTAAATATATAAAAGAAAGATTTTAATAGTTCAAAGTTAAAATGTAAGTAATTAATGGTTTAAAGTACTTAGTACTATATTCTATACAATGTACATGTAAGTTACTATCATCAATAATGTGCATAATTGTAATAATAAAAAGTAATAATTAACTACATAAGACTTTTGTACATTTTAAATAAATCAAATAATAAAAAATTAACTTAATAATTGACAACCCCTACCTAATATTATTTGTGGGTCAATTTTTGGAATGTTATCATTGTTGTCAAGAGTCATCCGAAATCATGGCACTTGTCACGAACACCTATCCTTAACACATATCACTTTTCCATATGTTTCTTAACAAAAGCAATAGCATTCCCAAAATTTACTCGAAAATCATATTGGGTCATCGATCTTTCTTTTACTTAATAGTCAATATTAACTAATAAAAAAGACTAAACTTAATAATTGACACTTAATCGAGTATTGCAATGACCAGACACATGTCACAATTTTGGATGAATCTAGGCACATGGGAGAACATTCCCCAAATCAATTTGAAATTCATCTCAAGTTGTCAATCTTTCTCTTAATCAATGGTTGGACATAACTAGAAGAAGGAATCTTAGACTACAACTATTACATTGTCTCTTGAGTGATTTTGGGACACGTGTCCTGATTTTGAGTAGAAATAGAATTTAACATAGATCTTTAAAAATTAGACCCAAAGTAGAGTCACAGTCGTTGACCTATCATTCATTGGATGATCTAGATAAATTCGTTAAACTTTCACATAGCAAATATTAAAAAATAATTTATCTTATTGTTGCAAATTAAAATTTAGACCACAAAGTGCAATTTCACACATTTTAACTAAATGATTTAGTTAAAACACACAAATTATTTGAATTTCTTAACAATTTCCAAATCCCTAATTTGGATTAGAATAAAATTAAACATGAAAAATTAATGACACATCGAGTTTTTGAAGATATAAAATAATAATTTGTAATCATTCATCGATCAATAATTTCTTGATAATGATAACTTAATTTAATAATCATAGCATTTTGACTTTATTCAAAATAATTTAGATTATAATCAATATTTGCTAAATTGCTTATCTTGATAATGATAATGTAATTTAAATTATAATAACTGTGAAAATTATAATAACTGTGACATTTTTCATTTACTTCAAAATATGATAAAAATTTAAAAATATTATGATGATCATGATATTTAAATAAATTTAGATTTGAAAATAGGAAGTAATGAATTAATAAATTAATATTAAATATTTTATATGAACATTTATATATAAGTTATAATTTGAACTTTCTATTTTCAAATCAAATTTCAATATAATTTATACAATTCAAATTGCATGACCATGAATCATGATTCATGATGTTACATGTAACATAAGTTTATCTTTAACAAACTATTATTTATTTATTTATTTAATATTTTAAAATAAATTAATAATAGTTAAAACTATTATAACTATTAACTGCAAAATTAAAAATCATAATAATTAATAATAATTATTAGATAACTTGCATGGCCCTGTCCCCTGCATTCATATATTATCAAAATTTACAGGTTTTGAAATTTACAGGCCATACATATACATATTACAAATTTTCATTGGATAATTTTCAATTGAATAATTTTTTACTATAAATCATGAATCAAATATAAAACCATAAAGGCATTGTCTAAACCCTTTTTTGTTTCTAACTTTGTAACAATTATTATTTTTAAACAGAGTCATAGACTAAGATCTGAATAGTGCATTGAGAAGCCAAAAACAAAGTTGCAGCATAATAGTAACAATGAATTGAGAAGCCAAAAACTTTTATTTTCACTGATTATATTTGAGATTGTACAATGTTCATATTCATAGCACAGATATTCAAATAGCTGATTAAATGAACCTGATTTCACTATTTCATAGTTTACATTCAAGGGCAAGGTCTATTCTGAAGTAACTACTTATCATTTTTATCAAAAAAAAAAATCTTAAAAATATTTTTTTCCCAAAGGGCAAGGGTCAAGGAAATAGGAAATAGGGAACAAGGAGTAGGCTAAGGGCTTGAAGCCTTCAATCAGAAAGGTCTTGAAGCCCCTCCATGAGGAATCTCTTAGAGATGATAACATCAATGAGCTTGTGCAACCATGTGAAGTTGGTGTCACTGACGTCATCTAATAACAACCACTTCCATAAAAAATTCCTCTCAAGTCGTGCCCACTTCTGATGACAAGTCAATTGTCATTCATTCATCCTAAGTAGAGAGGAATGCTTCTATACAATGCTTCCTATGCCTTGCTTCTAAAACTTATTTGCTACATTTGCTAAGGGATGCCAATGCTTGACCTACTCAACCAATACAAAAAATTTGACATCATCTTATAAAAATATTTCCTTAAAAATGTTATGCAGAAGCATCAAAATGTCTATTTGATTGCCTCTAAGGTGAAGACGAGACACAAAGTAGTGAGAGGTAATATTTGTGGATACACGATACCTCTTCTCATTTCTTAAGAATTCATGGTTGAGGAACATGAAAAAAACATATTGAAAAAAGGATCCATGGCATCTTCCTTGCAAACCATTGCTAGGACATCCTCAAGTATCATACCCAAAAAGGGCTTTTGCAGACCCATTGTGGTGCATTTCAACTAAATTGGTGTATCCATGATAATTACAAACCTAAGAAACTTTGCCAACTAAGAAACTCTACAAACTGAATTGAGACTTTGAGAAATGATAGTGAAAGAGGAATTAAAGAGACTCTTTAATAACAGTTACATTAAATTGTTCGCGATCTTTCATATCCTTTTTTTTTTGTATTCCTATTAATTTGCAAGTGTAGAAAATGTACTCACATTAATGTTGGACAATCAGAGTGTCTGCCAAGCTGGCTGTAAATATAATGTAATAATTGTAACTGTCAGTACCACATTTATGATTTTTAATCTTGATATGATGTTCACAACATTCTAGTTAATGGTTTCCATGGAAAAGTTTCCATGTGTCTCCATTCTGGAGAATTTCATGCGGCTCTAGGTCTTTTCAAGCAACTGACCCCAAAATGCATCTTTTGTCATTGATCTCTAATTAATCAATGGTCAATAAAATTAATGTATTAATGATACCAAAGTGACAGTAGACAAGTTGGTAATGATGACACTGACATTATTAATAATAGATGGTACATTGGTCATTACACTTGGCAAGTATAAAGCTTTAAAGGTCACTAGCCAATACAGTTGGTAAATCCACTTTCAAATTAAACAATTTTTCATTTTACCTCTAAAGATTATCCAAGACCATTATTATTTATTTTCATACAAAATAAATAAATTGCCTCTAACATTACAAACTAGTTTTTGGAAAGAAAAAAAAATAGCCATCATTTATTTATTAGTTAACAAGAAAAAGCTTTAGTTTGCCACATTTAAAATGATTTTTGTTAGGGCAAGAAAAAAATTGGCAACATAGAATATTTTATTTCCCTACATAGAACAAAAAAATTTCCCTCAACTTGAAAATTTTCCCGCCCACAAAATTTTGGATTCCTCAACATTTTAGGTATATTTTTCGAGAGGGGTTTCTTAAAGATATCCCTGCTCCATTACCATTAGACTTCTATAGCACCTCCTCAAAGCTATGACCATGGAAACCTTGCCACCATTTTGAAATCCTTTTTGAGATACTAAAACCAATTCACATTTTCCATCAAAAAAGTCACTTTTAATCTGAGCAAAAAAACTTGGTCCTATTGCATGAAATTATTTAGCAGGGACATTAACAACTCTCACTCACTACCTTTGTTATTGATGTCATCATGTCCAATGGGAAGAGTATAGAAATATTATATCCAAATTTCATCACACCTTTGAAATATTAGAGCCCATTTTGAAAGTTTATCCACCTCCTTATTACATTCCTTCATAGATGACTAATTTAAAATTCTTTGAAGGTGGTCAACTTATATACTATAAAATTAATGAAAATTTTCAAATGTCATGCTTGAACTTTCATATTAATAATTTTTTGTATAATTAATAAATAGCTGCCCTCAAAATACATTTTAGGTATATGAAAGGATCTTCCAAATTTTAAAAAAAACCCATTAAAGTTGTTTTCATCTCTGTTACATTGTGTTAGGCAATTGCTTTGCACAATGCCAATGATAGAAATTATTATGAATCCCTCTTTTGAGAAGTTGATCAATTCAACCAACTCGAAGGTTCTAAATGGTTATTTTTCAACTAGCTAGGTATTTCAATTGAAGATAAATGTACATGTTCACAAGGAGGCCTTTGTTAGTACTATAATCTGGAAAAAAAAAAAAAAAACAATCCACAAACCAATGTGTTTTTTGTATTTTCTATTTTATGATGAATGCAAATTCTAATAATGCAACTACTATGAATTCCTATTCTAACCACGTGTCCAAAAGAAAATAATAGAGTTAGGGTAACAAGAAATTAAAGGAAATTACTAAAAATAAAATTCCTAATAAACATAGGTCAAAGCTACAATGCTTTCGTGAATTAAATCTTCAAATATATCGAAAAGAAAACCAATTAAATTAGGAGAAACATGTTATCAACTCCATCAATGCAATTGTCAAAGGGAACAATGAAAACCATAGGATGTTTCACAACTCATCAAATTACATAGCCACAAAAAGTGTGCTTACACAAGACACATTATGCAAGAAATCAAAGGTGATCCTTTCTCCAATTTATCACAACAAAGGAATTTGTTAGCAAAATGACAAACACTGAGACTAATAGATTGCACAAAAATTAACATACAATAAAACTATGGCTCCATAGCTATTCATGAACATACAACTCATAAAGGAAGCACATATTCCAACAAGAAACACTACACATAGAATGAGAGCACCAGTACCATACTTTACTACATCAAAGTACCAACTTAAGACATATTACATCTTTGTATTTATAGAAAATCCCATCCTTAATGTAGTTTTTAGATCTATTCCCTTTTCCTTGAAAAAAAACTACAAAAATACACTAATTTTAAGTAAATTATGTACAAATAGACTCCTAACTATGTGCTACATAGGTCTACACTCTTTATTTTATTAATTACATGGTGCATGGACCTTTACATGACTCAAAAAACTCCTAAAGAAGAAGAAGATAAGAAGAGAAGTATGTAGATGATCTAAGAGTCTCTGGTACTTCTTTAGATGCAAACTTGGGCTCCACTATATGTCTTTATCACTTAGACTACCACCAAAATGTATTTTTGGTGCATGAAATGCTAAAAATAAGAATTGATTGTTAACTATTGGTGCCACCGTGACTGATCCAAAACTATTAGTGCAGATGCACACCTTGCAAAATAGTGCACCTTTGCACTAACGCACTTGCACACCTTTAGAGGTGACAAGATCCAAACTAAATTTTTTTTGTCTAAGTATCAAAAATTCAATTCCTAGCTTTTAGGTTTTGTAACCCTTCTATAAAAATGATGTTTGGATGTGTCACTTTGAACTTATGAATTACAAAGGTCAGGAAAGTCTAAGGATTCATACTCTATTCTCACCTCTCAACGATACTCACTAACTTCTTTCCTATTTTCTGCAAAATCCTCCAACTTGGAGTCTAATTTTGTGAGTGCTTCCTCAACTCTAAAAATTTGCCTAACATCATCTTCAAAGGATACAGTTCCAAACAAGACTCAAAAATATTACACTACTACTTCACTAAAGCATAATTGAGTTCTAGAGTCATCTTCAAAAATCTCCAAAGTGGTTGTACTATAATATCTATCAGCTTCCAAAATTTGATTGAGGGCTCTTTTTTTCACATCCTGGATGTCTTCATACAACCAAATCATCACCATGTTACCAACCTCTATTTTCTCTACCCAAACATCTACTTTATCTATCTCTTCCATTGAATATATATCTTACAACATTCAATATTTTCACCTTTAATTGTTTGTAGTTCTTCTAGGTCATTGGCCTAGGTGGCCACTTCATCCATTTTCCCAACTAGTGTACTATAGTAACCAACATGTCTGCATTATTCTATATATCAAGAAATGAGCTCATATTTAACTCAATAATCTTTGTACCTCTATCTTCGAAAGTGTGACACCACCTTTTGTGTGACATCAACTTTTGTGTAACACCCCACCAAGGGACCCAAGAGAAATTAACTTATAATGTCACTAAGTTTGCTAAGCATTTTCTTTTAAATATTTGAAACAATCAAGAGATAGCAAAGTTGAAGCAATAACTTACATACATACTTAAGCAATAAAATAGCAGTTACACCTCTCAAGATTCCACAACATTGAATCACACACATTATTTTTGATAAGATTAAATCTGCCAAGTAAACAAAGTCCATGTCATAGAATAACCACATGTACAAAAATACATGAAAGAATAAACAAGTACATAAGATGCCACATGGCATAATCAGAATGCATACTAATCCTTTCCACATGTCATAGGGTATGAAATGCTAAAAAAATACACATCATGATAAAATACAACATCCCATAGGATCTCAAATAACCAAAGTACAAAATACCAGAATATGACCATAGAACATAATCACAAGGTAAGAAGAATAGAATAACTGCACAAGGTGCTTCTAGCATCGACATCCAGTTGTTGGATCTCAATGGTATAAGAAACACTACCACCTGACCTCATGAAACCTAAATGACTCACTCCCACTATCCTAAGGAGATAATCTCAAGTCCCAAATGAATAACAATCAATAACTCATTACAAGAATCTAGGTCAAGGAATCTTGATAGCAATCTATCTCAAAGGTACCATTAACACAAGTAACATTTAATCCCAAAGGCAACAATGATATGTATAAAACCTAATATGCATGTGGGCAAGTATCATCACATGAGTCAACTCTAAGGCTACCCTGGAAGTCTCTCTAGACTCTTCCCCCCATTGACTCTATGCGGCATCTATATCCTTTCTTATAGATAAGACATACTAACAAGGCAAGGTCACAACCAAGCATCCTCTCTACTCCCATCCTAGGATGTACTAGCACTCAAGGCATTGCCAAGGTAACACACTAAATCTTGTTAATTCCTTTTAATCCCATTAATGAAATGTTATCACCTATTAACACAACTTATAGTGGGTTACCCAGGCAACCCCTTTAGGGCTTCGACCTCCATTGCAAGCCACTTTCCATCATGCACATAGATAACCTACCATAAAATCATAAAAGTATATCTCATAAAATCATAATAATCACATCAATCCTATACAAGCAACTGTAAAATACCAATAGATAACTGATCAAACCTCAAAGGTTATATTACGAAAATCACAACACATGAGCTTACATAACAGAATTGGTTCTCACCACATAAATATGTGAATACATCACAATGGTTGGGAGTGAATAATCATGACTAAACAACATCACATAATACAATCATAAACAACCACTTCCCAAGCCTTTGGTAAACATTCATATTTGGTCAAATCACTAAGTTTCCCAAAACCCATCACAAGATAAAACATGACATCTCAACATGCATTTAAAACAACTATAGTTATTTAGTCATTTTGGTTTTTAATATAATTTCATAAAACCTAATTTTGGTAGAAGTTCAAGTTTAATTTGTAAAATTCTTCCCATTATATGCATCTTCCAAGTTTAGATCACCATAATATAATTCCCTATTTTCGTACTATAAAGAACCCCTCTAGTAAAAATACATATTTATTTAATCACAATAATATTCATTACTATTTACTTTAATAATAATAATAATAATAATATTGAAATTTGATGTTAAAGTGAAATCCCATTTTCAAAATTATATTTAATAAACATATATTTTTTCTTTGAAAAAACTTATTATAAAATTTAACTAAACTTCTTTTAACAAGTCAAAAAATTATTTAATACTAAACTAAATTAAATATCATTAAAACTAATTAAAAAATAACACACACACACACACACACACACACACACACACACACATAGCATTTAATATATTTTATAAAATTTGAAAAGTAATTATAAAAATACATTTAACTAATAATTAATAAAAAAATTTTAAAAAATTAACATACTTTTTATTAATAAATAATAAATTAATAAAGGTTGTTGGCAGGGAGGAAGAATGGGGAGTGAAGGGGTGGTGGCTCCCACCCACTACTAAATATTATATATATATATATATATATATATAACAATTTTATTTTAAATAAAATTTTCCCATTTAAAATATAGAGATTATTACTGTGGTAATACATGCATACATACATACATACATACATATAGATAAGTTTACAAATGTAATTCTAATAGGAAAATTATATTCAACCAATCAAACTTTTTAAACAATAACCCTTTCTTGATTTGAAAGCCTACCCAAGAATCTGATTTCTAAAATCAAGCTTTTGATTAAAGGTTTTCAATTTCATTTTCATAGGTGTTTCATCATTGAAGAACAATCAATTTTCAAACAAGGGTTTCAATTCAAAATATGCTTTCCATAAACAAAATCGATATAACAAACACAAAGAGACAAAGGTTTCTTAAGAGATTTCCTACAACAAATTCTTTGAGATTCCTACATCAATTTGATGCTACAGTCTGACAACCACTCAACAATTACAAAATTCACGTTTTCTAAATGCTTCAAAAAATTTCCATCTTTTAGTCTCGAAAAATTGCTCTTCCAAAACATGTGTGTAGAAATGAGCTCGAATCTCTTAATAAAGAGTCTAACCCTACCTAGGGTTTCCGGTTTACAAACATGCAAAGGCCTCTCCTTAAAATAAACTTTTATTATATTTATTTATTGAATTCCACTATGCATGCTTTTTGCTTTTAATTAGAATAAACCTTTATTTTAAATTATTCTCACTTTGTTTATAATAAGCAAGATATTTTTAGAAAAACATATTTATTTTTTTAACTAATAATAATATCTAAATTCCATTATTTAAATGTAACTTCTAAATTTATAATTGTTAAACTAAATAAATATAAGTGTGCCAATTTTAGTCTTTAAATTAAATCTTTTTATTTATTTCTTTCATTTAATTAGTTTATTAATTAATTAAATATAATAAAATTGATTTTCTTTTATAAAATTTTCATTTAATTAAATCATTTAAAAATGTCTTAGGCTGATTTAAATATACTTGAAAATCACAGCATACCCGAAAACTCAATAAGATAAAACTCGACTACAAGGACAAAGTGAGAAATCAAACTCAAAGGTTAAAATCTCAAATTCACATCACTTTGATGAATTCAGAAAGGTAAATAAATCAGATACTTGTCCTTTATCTTAGGACAATTGGCTCAGGTTTAGGATTTGGACTTATGATTTATCACCCCTCTTTTTCCATTGAGATATTGAGATAGGGTACGTTCATCCTAACAATTCAAGGAAGTCAATGCTCGGTACTTGCAATCTGCATAAAAGTCAAACATATACACATATGCATATATATCTAAAATAAACAAGAAATGTAGGGAGTGGTACATTGTGTAGATCCCAGCTAGTAGGTGACTACGACTCCCTCCCTCAACCACATCAGATATGTCAAACATAAAGTAAAATATAAATGTACACCATATACATGCAAGTATGGGGTGTGTAACCATAAAACCATAATTAACTTATCCATATAATTGTCATCATAAAAAAAAACTAAAATCACTCTATGAAGTATACAAAGCATCATCATCAAAAGAATAACCATGAACAAATAAAATATCTGAGTATAAAGTAGCTACTCAAATATATAATCCAAATGTGTTAATAGTATCAACCAAATCAGGTAACCAAGTACCACTAAATCAAATCACATAACCATGATAGCTGAGCTAAAAGAATTCGACAATTTAACATAAAAGCAAACTAGAGGTAGGCACTATATCCTCCCCCCAAAATTAGGCTTTCTCCTGGAAGCCTATTAATAAGTAAGGATATAAATCCCATAATCCAAATTCATCCTCCCATGTTGCTGATGAATCATTAGTAGGGTCCCATTGGACCCTTACCTGCTCTATTGTTCGACCCCTAAGGGTCCAATCTCACTATTGAAAAAAATGCACCGGCTCTAAAGCTAGATGCTAGTCCTCTACTTGTAACACACTTCAATCAAGCACATGTATTACATCAAGAATATATTAACTAAAAAAAAAAACATGGAAAACATCATGTACATGAGCTAAGTTTGGTGGTAATGTAGGACAATAGGCAACTAGACCTATCCTCTCAAGAATCTCAAATGACCCAACAACTTGAGGTGCTAGCTTTGAACCATTTACATAACGGATTGGACTCTTCTACAAATGTACTCTCAAGAATAACTTCTCTCCAATTGTAAAATAGTTATCTATCATGTGAGTATCTTGTGAGTATATGCATACCTCTTTTGTCTATCTTGTGTTGTAGACACATGTTCACAGATATGCACTACTTGCTGCTTCGTATCTCGAAGCATCTAAGGACCCAACTGTCCCAACTCAATGGTGATAACCATTATTATATAAAAACTCTTCTAGATATAGATAATCCTCTCAATGAGTCAGTCGATCTATAACATACATCCTCAACATATCCTCCAAAACTTGATTCACTCTCTCTGTCTAATCATCTATCTCAAGGTGATATGTTGAGCTGAAGTTCAACTACACTCCAAGATGATGCTACAAAGTTGTCCAAAATTTGGATGTGAATAAAGGATCCCTATTTCAAATGATCTTTTGAGGAATACCATGGAACCTCACAATATCACACATAAAGACATTGGCTACTGAAGTTGCTATGTAGGATGACCCCATCAGTGAGAAGTGTGCCACCTTAGTAAATTGGACAATAGTGAATATGATAGCATCATTTCAATGAGCATTCATGGGTAATCCCACAATGAAGTCCATAGATATAATATCCCACTTCAATTAAGGAATTAAATTAGGTTGTAGAAGCCCTGCAAGATGTTGGTGCTCTACCTTAACTCTCTAGCACTCAAGACACCTAGTTACAAAATCAGTGATGTCATTCTTTATTTCCGTTCAATTGTATAATTGTTTTAAGTCTGCATGCATCTTCTTAACACCTTGATGTGCCAAGTAAGGTGCACAATGGGCCTCAAATAGAATCAATGTACGAAGCTCATCTAATGGTGGTACATAAATCCTCCCTATATGACATAAGAGGCCATCTGACTGTAGGACATAGCCTAAAAATTACCCTCTAAAGATCTGTCTGAACTATCTCAAGGCTCACTTCCTGATACAAAGTATCTGTAGGAAGTTCCTAAGGTATACGACTCCTCAAATCTACACTAAGATTCAATGCTAATGTATCATGTCTCTTGCAACTCAGTGTAAGGTACCACATATTCTTCCCCTGAATATACTTCACCTTGAAGTCATACTCGCATAAAAACTCCATCCAATGCCTCTACCTAGAATTCAAATTAGGCTACGTGAAGATATACTACAAACTGTGATGGTCTCTATGAAGCTCAAAATGATGCTCCTAAAAGAAGTGTATCCATCTCACTAGAGCATGAACAACTACAACTAACTCAAGATCATGCATGGGATAGTTCAACTCATGATCCTTGAGCTTGTGAGACTCAAATGAAATTGCATGTTCATCCTACATTACGACTACTCCAATCCCTTCTAGGGAAGCATCAATGCACACCATAAAATCACCTGCTAGATCAAGTATTGCTAGAATCAGTATGCTAGTCAAAAGCTCCTTGAGCTTCTAGAATTCTTCCTTGCTCTTCTCTATCCAAATGAACTTCTTACCCTTTCTTTGGAGGGAAGTGATGGGGTATGCAACTCTAGAGAAATTTTAAACAAATTTGTGGTAATATTTGGCCAAACCATGAAGCTACAAATCTTAGATACAATAGCACATGCAAGCCAATCTACCATTGCATGGATCTTAATAGGATCCAGTAAGATACCATCTCCTAAAATGATGTGCCCTAAGTATTGTACCCTAGACTTAAAGAAGTCACACTTTGCCGAATTGGCATATAGCTAATTGTCTCTAAGGCACTGAAGGACTAGCCACAAGTGTTCCTCATATTCTTCCTAAGATTTGGAATATATCAATATGTCATCCAAGAACATAGGTACAAAAAAGTCTAGGTAAGATCAAAATACTCCATTCATAAAACACATGAATATTGATGGAACATTCATCAAACCAAATGGAATCACTGTAAACTCATAGTGTCCATAATGAGTATGAAAGGCTCTCTTATGTATGTTGGCATCATAAAGGCATAGTTGATAGTGCCCTAAGTTCATATCTATCTTAGAGAACACTTTGTCTCCCTTGATCTAGTTAGATAAGTCATCAATCCTCGATAAAGGGTACCTATTCTTAATTGTTACCTTGTTCTACTATTTATTGTCAATGTGCAAGCGTAACAACCCATCCTTCTTCTTCACAAAGAGCATAGTTGCTCCCTATGGAGAGACACTTGATCTAATATAACCTTTAAACAAAATTTCCTCTAGCTACAAACATAATTCACTCAAATCTTGACTCGTCATCCAATAAGGAGCTCTAGATATGGGCTCTACTCCTGGGATGAGGTTGATACAAAATTCAATGTCCCTCTTAGGTAGCATACCAAAGATCTGATTGGGAAAAATATCAATATACTCCTATAGGATAGGATGATCTAGGGTCTACCCTTCAAGTTCTTCCTCCTCAATTTCACTCATAGTAATGGAAAACACATGACAAACCTTTCAGTTACTCTACTTTAGCTGCATTACAGAGATTATACAAAGGGATATAGGTCTTTAAATGCCCATGATTCAGAGTCCTTACCCTAGTCATTCATGCACTGAATTATCTTCTTCCTATAGTCAGTGATATCTCTATGTGAGCCTAGATAATCCATGCCCAACAATATGTCATATGACCTAAGGGGAATGACTCAAAGGTAAACTAAAGTAATGAATCCTCCTAGGTCCAACTAGCACTGGTACACTAGATAGTCTATGGTTATCCTAGTTCTTAAAGTTAGTTCCACTTGCCAACCCATGTCTTGTCTAAATGCTTCAAGCTCACACTTGACTATGATAGAGGGTGATATGAAATAATTTGTAACACCTAAATGTTGTGATGTGGAGCCTAATCAGACTCAGAGGACTATTCGACATGGTTTCCCTCTAGATTATTTCTAGGGGGTTTGGGGGTAATGCCCCCAAGACAAGGTCAAGGGGCAACACCTCTACTGGAACCTAGGGTAGCACAAAAAATGCCCTTATATTGTAAAAGGTGTCAACTGCTATTTTTCCTATTGGACGGCTTATTCTAGCCCTAATTTTTTTAAGAAAAAAAAACTTGTATAACAAAGCTTAGGGTTAGAGATTCCATATATATTGGTGATATTGTACCTTCTTGTGGTCATATTGAGTTGTAAGGGATTACAAATTGTAATTAGGTTATAATCAATTGATAATAATAATATTGGTGGACATAGCCCAGGGATTGGGTGAACCACATTAAATCTTGGTGTCTTGTGTTCTCTTTTATGTGATCTACTATTTTCTAGTATTGGTTATATTTGCATGTAATTGTTATTTCTATTTGAGGTTAATCCTAACAAGTGGTATCAGAGCCAGACGATCATCATTTTTTTTTAGCTAGAACTTTGTCTCTTTTGTTTTTAGCGATCCTCTGCAGGAAGGTCTCATGGTTGAGTGGGAGTGAGGGACAACAAAGGTAAGCTAACGGTTGACAAGTTTAATGGGCAAAACTTTTAGTTATGGAAGATGCAAATGGAGGACTATCTTTATTATAAGCATTTATGAAAGCCATTGGAAGGAAAAACCAAGAATCAAGGATCTATGACAAATGACGACTGGGATCTTTTAGATAGAAAGGCACTTGGAAGAATTCAATTATGCCAGACACCATCGGTGATATTTAATATTACAAAAGTGAAGATGGTAGAAGAGTTGATGCCCTCTGTTTCAAATAAGGTATTTCTCATGAAGTGTTTATTTAATATGAAAATGGCAGAACATGGATCTGTTGTGGATAATGTAAATGAGTTTAATACTATTACTAGTCTGTTATCTTTTGTGGGTATCAATTTTGATGAATAAATTAGGGCTCTCTTGAATTTTTTTTTTTTGTCTAAAGGCTGGAATGACTTGGTAATGGCTATGAGTAATTCTATTTCTAGATCTAATACTCTAAAATGTGATGATGTGATCAGTGTTATTTTGAGTGAGGAAACTTGTAGGAAAACCTAAGGTGGATCTACATTAGGAAGTGCTTTGAATACACAAAGCAGAGATAGAACAATTGAGAGAGGAAATAATTTCAAAAATTGTGAAAAATCAAGACAAAAGTCATAGGAGAAGAGATCTCAATCTAGAGGACCAAGAAATTGTTGGTATTATGGGAAATCAAGGCATAAGAAGAAAGATTGCTAGACTTGAAAGAACAATGAAGGAGATAAACTAGAAGGGAACAATGAGGAAAATGTGGTAAGTGACAAATCCAAAGAGGATGCTTTACTTCTATCTTTAGAAAGTGTTGATGATTCATGGGTTTTAGATTATGGTGCTTCATTTCATGCTACACCTCATACAAGTCATTTTATTGATTATGTCCAAGGGGATTTTGGGCTTGTTTATTTGAGGGAAAATGAACCCTATCAGATTGTTGGAAAGGGAAAAGTTAAGATTAAGTTACAGAATGGGAATCATTGGCTACTACATGAGGTAAGACATGTTCCAAGGCTGAGTAGGAATTTAATTTGAGCAAGGCAACTCAGTGATGAGGGTTGTGTAGTTACTTTTAATGATAAAAGTTGGAAGGTTTCAAAAGGTTCCCTTGTAGTAGCAAAAGATGTGAAAGTAGGCACCTTATATCTTTGTATAGGTCATATTTTTCCTTCTACTTTGATTGTTTCAAAGAAAAATGAATGTTCAGGAATAGTTGTTGTTATTGAGCAGGGAGAATAAATAGCTACTGTAGATTCTGATACAACGTTGTGGCACAATAGACTTGGGCACATGAGTGAGAAAGGTATGAAATGTGTCAATATGGTTTTTTGTGAAAGTTGTGTATGGAATACAAAAGAGAGTGAGTTTTTTGAAGAATGGGAAGGAAAATAAAAGTGAGAAATTAGAGCTTGCACATATAGATGTATGGGGACTAGCTTAGGTATCTTCCCTTGGTGGCTCTCATTATTATGTTACATTTATTGATGATGCAAGTTCTAGAAAAGTATGGGTTTATTTCCTTAGACAAAAATATGATGTATTTCAAACTTTTAAGGAATCAAAATGCTTGGTTGAAAATGATACTGGTAAAAAATTAAAATGTCTCAGATATGATAATGGTGGTGAGTATTATATTCATGAAATCAAAGATTATACTAATGGTATTCATAGATAGAAAACTATTCCAAGGACTCCACATGAAAATGGAGTGGCTAAATGCATGAATAGGACTATAATGGAGCATGCAAGGAGCATGAGGTTACATGGTGGGTTACCCTTAAACATATGGGAAAAGGCTATCAATACTGCTATATATTTTATTAATAGAGGTCCCTCTACTCCTTTGGGCTATGGTATTCAAAAGGAAGCACAAATTGGTAAGAAGGTGAGTTATTCTTTTCTCAAAACCTTCAGTTGTGAAGCATTTTCTAATATAGGTTCTGAAAATCAAACCAAGCTAGAAGCTAAGTCAAAGAAATGTGTATTTATTGGATCTAGTATTGATGAAATTGGTTATAGGATTTGAGATTTTGAAAATCATAAAATTGTAAGAAACAGGGATGTCATATTCAATGAGAAAGTGTTGTACAAAGATCTATTGCAATAACATGAGAAGAAAGAAGATGATTATGTAGTGCTAGATGATACTTCAAAAGATGATTTTCCTACTATTCCTCATGATGTACAATAACCACAACTATAAATACCACACACACCAATGAATGTTAGATGATCAACAAGGCTAAATAGACCTCCAAAAATATTTTCTCCCTCTTTGTATTCTATTTTACTAACCAATGCTAGTGAACCTGAATGTTATGATGAAGCTATGCAAGTGGATACTAAGGCTCAATGGGAGTTTGCAATGAAAGATGAAATGGACTCCTTGCTAAAAAATAAGACATGAGATTTATGCAAGTTGCCTGCAGGTAAAAGGGCTTTATAGAATAAGTGGGTTTACAATTTAAAAGAAGAGGATGGAGTAAGAAAATATTCAAAGCCAGGTTAGTTGTAAAAGGATTTACACAGAAAAAAGTTAATGATTTTGATGAGATATCCTCTCCTATTGTTAAAATGACTTCTATCCATACTTTTTAAAGTATTGTGGCTATTGAAGATTTGCATTTGGAATAGCTTCATGTTAAAACAACCTTCCTTCATGGTGATTTGGATGAAGAGATATATATGGCTCAGCCATAGGGATTTGAGGTCAAAGATAAGGAGAACTTATTGCGTAGATTGAAGATAATTTTATATGACTTGAAGCAAGCACCTTAGCAATGGTATCTGAAATTTAATAGTTTTATGCATGAGCATGGATATAGTAGGCATCATTCAAATCATTGTGTTTACTTTAAGAGGTTAGATGATGACAACTACATTAATTTATGTTTATATGTTGATGATATGCTTGTAGTTGAGTCTAAAATGGATCACATTAAGGGGTTGAAATGCTAGTTAGCATATGCATTTGCTATGAAGGATTAGGGTTAGAAAAAAAAATCCTTGGTATGAAGGTTTGCAGAGATAGAAAGAACCAAAAATTCACATTATCTCAAGTCGATTATATTGTGAAGGTGTTGCAACATTTTGCTATGGAGGATGATAAATTTGTTAGCACACCTTTACCTAGTCATTTGAAGTTGACTAAGGAGATGTGTCTAAAGACACAAGAAGAGGAGGTCAAGATGTCCAAGGTACCTTATGCTTTAGTTGTAGGAAGCTTGATGTATGTTATGGTATGTACAAGGTCTAATATTACACATGTAATGGGAGTTGTTAGCTAGTATATTAGTCATCCAGGAATTGAGCATTGGAATGCAGTCAAATGGATTCTCTGATATTTGAGAGGAGCATCCAATAAGTCTTTACACTTTGGGGGCTCTAATACTAATTTATAGGGATATGTTGACTCAAATTTGGGAGGGGATATTTATACAAGGTGGAGTACTATAGGTTATGCATTTACTATTGGTGAGGCAACTGTGAACTAGGTTTTTAGGTTATAGAAGGTTAATGCTTTATCCACTACAAAGGTAGAGTATGTTTTTGCTATAGAGGAAAACAAGGAGATGATATGACTTTAGTTATTCTTGGAAGAATTGAGATACCCTTAGAGGGATAATTATTTATTTATAGATAGTCAAACTACAATTCATCTTGCAAAGAATTCAGCTCTGCATTCAAAGATAAAACACATTGAGTTGCGATACCATTTCATATGGTTAGTTTTGGATGATGGACAGTTAAAGTTGGACAAGATACATACAGATGAAAATCTAGTGGATATGTTTACAAAGCTTGTGACAAGGGAGAATCTAAACTCCTCTTCAGCTACAGTTGGTCTTCTAGACTAAACTAGAATAAAAGAACATTAGAGTCCAGGGTGGTTTGATCTAGTACGAGCCTCATCGAGTAGCGACATATCTACAAGATCAGTCTCCAAGTGGGAGATTTTTGTTTATTGTGGAGCTTGATTAGTCCCCAAGTGGTAGATTGTTAGAATGTGGTGACTGATCAAGGAAGTACTATACATACTCCATAATTGCTCAGTGAGGTCCAGAGCTGAGCCAGGCCCCAAGTGGGTGTTTGGGGGTGGTAGCCCCCAATACAACTGGGGCTTTCAAGCCATAGCTATCCAAGGGTTCAGGGATAGAGCCCCCAAGAATTTCTTTTGGGGCTATTTTATCAGCATTTTATGGTAGACATATTGTAACTAATTTTAACCCTAAAGTGGCAAAAATACTTGTATAAAAGGGCTTAGGATTAGGGAATGTTTCATTTTGGGTGATGCAAAAATTAGTTCCTATGATGATATTGAGTTGTAGGGATTACAAATTGTAATCAAGTTGTAATCATTGGATCGTAATAATATTGAACTTGCTATTTGGTGAACGTAGCCTAGAGATTGGGTGAACCATGTTAAATCTTGGTGTCTTATGTTCTCTTTTGTGCGATCTATTATTTTCTATTATTGTTTATATTTGTATGTAATTGTTATTTATGTTTATGGTTTTAGCCTAACAATATAATAATGTATGGTTAAGGGTTACATATAGTTGAAATGTAAGAAAGAAAACTAAATGGACGATATAATAAATGCCAAATTTTCTTGTAGATCTTGTTTTTAATTCTTGAAGGTCTTCTGATCTCTTTTCTCTAGTTTGGCTTACTGTGTGATCAACTCTTTACCACCTATATCCTTTGCCTATTCTAATTCTCTATGAAACCTTCTTGTTGTTTAGATCCTCTACTTTGAAACATTTCTTGATCACTCACTCACTTTGATAAAATTAAACAACATCATACTAAGTGTACGCTATCCTTTTTACAATTAAAATTTTCTAGGTGGAAAAAATTAATTCAAAAATCATTCTCAAAATAGTGAATTCAAATTTGAGCTACACATATGGTAAGTGACATAAGATCAATAACTACCTACTCTTAAGTACCTAGACTAGTAAGCCTATCAATGTACCTAGAGTCCTTTCATGCAACTTCTAACCTATTCTCTTGCAAATATTGTAGCATGGATAACTATCACATCACACTTAATCTTTGTCCTCTTGTCATGTCACATCAATAATAACATAGCATTATGTTATTTTTCCTATGATAGTTCATTACACCTTAGTGCCTATATGACTTTCATAACCACTTTATTGTCTTCACTGGTGTAAGATTCTACTAGTGGCCTTTAACTCTTCATCTTCTCTTTACTACTGGTTTCCAATAAATGACAACACTTTATGATTGATGCAAAGTGATAAGTGTCACCTTTCACTAGTCATCATGACAATTTTTAGAGTGGTCCAATACTAACATGTATTAGGATTGAATATACCCAATGAAAGATACAATAAAATTTGAAGATGCAATTGAATTTGATATGTGATCAAGTATGTAAATGTAATAGCCTTGGCTCAAAGAAACCTAAGGGAAATAAAAGAAACCAAAACCTCTTGCATAGGGATGTGTGTGGCATGCCATGATGAAGGAAGGAAGAATTTGAATGATTTGGAATGATGGATCTCCTCCTTAGAAGTTGAACTCTACTACCACCTTGAAGGAAGAAGCTTGATGCAAGAAGAAAATTCTTGAATTGATGAATGTTTGAAGATACTTGAAGAATGCCTTGTATGATTGATCCTAGTTTCTTATAAAATGACTATGTGTAAAAATGAAATTCAAAAGCCTCCTTAAAAAAATTTAGGATAAAAACCAAAGCAGGAAAACTCAAGAGGGAGAGTTAAACAATTGGCAAACTCGAGGTACCTCAGGCCCCACAATAAAATTTCCTCTAGGAAGAGGTTGACCTGGTTGACCTCTTCCTAGAATAGGTAAACTTAGGGTTGACCTATACCGTAATAGGTTGATCAAGTTGACCTATTCTCAAGGGGGTTTTATAAGAGGGCCTAGGACGCCTTAGAGAAGGTATAGAAAGAATTAGGAATGACTAAATTGCTAGAAGATATGATCAAGAAGGTGATAAAATGACATTGAAAAGACTATACCAAAATATGAGAGACCATATATAAATGGGAAATACTAGTAAGGAGAGAGAGAGAGAGAGAGAGAGAGAGAGAGAGAGAGAGAGAGAGAGAGAGAGAGAGAGAGAGAGAGTAATAAGGAGGTCTAAATGGTCTTAAAATGAAGTGTGTCCAAATTAAAATGGTACATTTAGTCCCACTTTGAAAATAGTATGAGGAAAATCACACTCTTGGTAAATGAAGAAGGAGAAGAGAGATAATGCCACAATGAGACAGAACAACACCAAGCTCAAGGACATAAGCCCCCAAACCTAAGATACTAACTCCATCCCCATACATAGGGCATGAAAAAAAGGAAAAATAAAGGAAAAAAAAAACAAAAGACTCAAAAGGGGTTAGTACTAAAACCCAAATCAACTAGTGAAAGAGACCTTAGCTAAGGAGATGTCTTGCCCACCAATATCATATTTAGAAGAAAATTACAAAATATATGAGATCATATATGATAGGCAAGAGAACCACAAAGGATTACATCTGTTATGATTATATCCAATTACCATGAGAGAGAGAGAGAGAGGAGAGAGGGAGAGGCAAAGAGATTATCTTTCCTAGTAAGGTCTATGTAGCTTACTATGAATAACAAAAAAGAAAAGAAGAAGGATCAAATGGTCTAGTGGCTTTGTGTCTAGTAGTCAATCTTGTGTGCTTTTCAATGACTTTTACATTCATGTGTATGTGTATTAACCCATGGATCAATCTATTGGTATCACCATGGAGTGTAAATATGTATGTGCCCTCTATGGATGGACAACAATCCATTATACATAGAGAAAAATATATTTGCAATCACATTTCCTTGGGATGGAGAAGTATGACTGATATGCATTAGGGAATGACTCTTAATAAAATTTTGCACATGTGTAAGTATGAGAAAAAAAAAACTTTATTTCAAGAACATGTCCTTAAATTCTAAATTTAGTTTATATATCAATGCAACTTATTTATATCATTAAAACAAGTATATATTTTGCATTAACCATCATAATTTTTTACATTTCATCATACATTTGATAAACAAAAGATGGAATGAGAAAAATAAATACTGAAATATAGTATACCCCTCACACAAGGTTGTGAGAGTATCCTTCACTACAATAACATTTCCTATTTTATACAATTGAAGGTACATAAAAGAGAACAAAATTAAAATGCATAAGGATCAAAGGGAAAAATCATTGCCTAGTAATTATTGGTTGGTTTTTGTTTCCTATTTTTCCATGTTACTTGTCCTCAAGTCTAGATCTTCTAGGGCATCTTAAGCCTTAGGTTATCATGGTCCATTAGTCCTACATGCAAAAATAGAATTTCTTTAGATCAATATGATTTAAGAAATGATGGTTCACCTCACCTTAATCAATAAAAAATATTCCATTCATTTTCATGTTTGTACTTGCATATAATAGGAAAACATGTATTAATAGTGAAGTATAAAGAAAAAGTAACATAAAAAACATTTCTACAAATAATTTCTTCAATAACAATCGATGATATCTATTTTTATTGAGTGAATGCAAAATGGATTCCACAAGGGTTTAAACTCAGTTCCACAGTAATAGCTATAATTTTTTAGGAATAAGGTATCTCAACCTTGTATAATTCCTATTCTTATTATTATTTGTTTTGTAAAATGTATTTTTGCAAATAATATGTAAATGTGAGTGTACATGTCTAGTTGGCATGTTGATCACTTACATGTGTCGGCATCTTGAAGTGTGTGAAGGAGATCATGGCTGAAATGGTTATGACGGATTCCTATGATGCGTAAGAGCTATCTAAGGAATGAGCTATGATAGGTGTAAGAGCATCTTATGACATGAGGCCTATCTGGGCACCCAAGAATGAGTGGTTGGTGTGTGTAAGAGAATATGCCAAAAATAGGTTGGTATGACGGATTCCCTTACACTTCTCTTGTGACCACTATTTTTGGCAAATTCTATGACAAGTTGTCATTGTCTATTCAAGGGATAGACACCCTTTTCTTGGTATTGGATGTACATGTGGCATTGTGCATGTTTCTTGGTGGTTGAGCCATGAAAAATGCCCAACTCCATTATGGGAATTTTGTTGGGTCTTAAGATGTTCATAAAATAAGTATTGCATGTTGTAATGCAATAGTGTGATAGATGAAAGTTTGCAGGTACTGAGGTGTTGTTGGAGTCTTCTATTGTTGATGTTGAAGTTGCATTGCAAGTGTATTGTAATCTTGTGTTGAAGATAATACATTGTGCAGGTTCTAGAGGGGTGGGGTTATTTTACCGAGAGGTTTTTCCCCACCGGCAAATCTTTGTGTTATGTGTTTCTTTCTCTGTCTATTTTCTGTATGCATGGTTGGCTGCTATATTGTTGTTTACATGATATTGAATCTGTAAGTGTAGAAGATTTTAAAAGGATTTGCACCATACTTTCCTTATGAGATTAGTGTAGGAAGCTTTTTCCGCACCTGAGTTTCCTTACAAGTGGTATCAGAGCTTGATCAACTTTTGATCCTAGTTGTTGGGTAGGGTTTTTTGAGCTAATCTCAAGTTGAGTGGGAGTCTTGTGTAGAGTATCCTAAATTTTATTTGCAGATTGAGATGGCGAGTTCATCATATGGAAGAATGGAGGTGGAGAAATTTAATGGCACTAATTTCGAGTTGTGGAAACTCAAGATGGAAGACATGTTCAAAGATCATGACCTATGGGAAGCGACTACAAGTGCTACAAGACCAGAAACTATAACTCAAGTAGATTGGGATATCAAAGACCATAAAGCTAAGGTCTCATAAGACTCTGTTTAACCGATGCCATCCTTCTGAATGTTCTAGATGAGAAAATCACATATAGTTTGTGGGAAAGACTTGGGGCCATGTATCAGGCCAAATCTCTAGTGAACAAGTTGTTCCTGAGGAAGAAGTTGTATTCTCCATGAATGGAGGAAGGTGGATCCTTAACGGATCATTTAAATGCATTTAATCTGTTGGCTGCACAGTTGACATCTACTAGTGTCAAGTTAGAGGAGGAGGATCGTTGCTACACACTTTTGTGTTCTTTACCAGATTCATGGGACCATCTTGTGATGGCTTTGGAAAGAACATTAGTCACCTTCAAAATGGATGATGTGGTGTCTTCGCTGCTATCAGAGGAGATGCAGAGAAAGGCTTCTGTTTTGGAAAAAGAAGCCCTTGCTGTTCGTGGGAGATCCACGGAAAGAGGAAAGAAAAATGACAATAAGTCTGACAATAAGGGTAGATCCAAATCTCGTGGGAAGTCAAAGACTTCCAATAAGTCCAAGGCAAAATGTTGGAACTGTGATAAGACTGGGCACTTCTGTAAAGACTGTAAAGAGCCTAATAAGAAGAAGAAAGCCTCAGATTCTAGTTCTAAAAAATCTCAAGAAGATGGCGATGCATTCATCGTAGCTTTGGCAGCCCATGCATCTAATGATGTGTGGTTGGTTGAGTCGAGTGCATCTTTTCACATGACCTCTCATCGAAACTGGTTCTCAAGATATGAAGAGTTCAATGGTGGAAAGGTGTACTTGGGTGATGATTCTCACCTGAAGATAGTTGGACGCGAAAGGGTCACTATCAAATTTCCTTATGGACAAGTAAAGGGAATCAATGGAGTTATGCACATTCCAGGTCTAGCACGAAACCTATTATCTGTAAGTATGTTGAACGATGTAGGTGTGCAAGTTGTTTTTTCGAAAGAAGGATGTAAGATGATTAGAGGATCGATGGTGCTTGCTAAGGGTACTAGGAGAGGTACTTTTTTCAGTTAGATGCATGTATTCCTCTATGTAACAGTTCTTCATCCTCACCATCTGAATGAGCAGTGAAGAATTCTGTGGTTATTGGTTCTGATGGAAATGCAAACACTTTGGAAGGAAAGCTTCTTGCAGAAAAGACAATGTTGTGGCATATGAGATTTGGCCACATTGGTGAGAAGGGTCTCAGAACCCTGAAAAACAAAAATCTCATTGAGGGGTTAAATGATTGCAATCTCGAGTTTGACTTTTGTGAACACTGTGTATATGGTAAACAAAATCGTGTTCAATTTTACTCTAGTTCTCACAAATCTTCTAATGTTTTGGATCTTATTCATTCTGATGTATTTGGTCCTGTAAAAGTTCCTTCGATCTCCAAGTTTGTATTTTTTGTATCTTTCATAGATGATTATAGTAGAAGGACATAGATTTATTTCCTTAAAAGTAAGACACAAGTCTTTAGTTGATTCAAGGAATTTAAAGCCCTTGTAGAGAATCAGACTAGTAAGAAGATTAAGTGTGTGAGAATGGACAATGGTGGTGAGTTTTGCTCAACAGAGTTTGAACAGTTCTATAAAGAACAAGGTATCGAGAGGCATAAGACAACTTTGTATACCCCAGAGAAAAATGGAGTTGCAGAGAGAATGAACAGGACACTGATGGAGAAGGCTAGGAGTATGCTTAGTGGAGTTGGTTTAGAACAAAGGTTTTGGGCCGAAGCTATGGCCACTGCTTGCTATCTGGTTAACAGATCTCCTACATCAGCCCTTGTTGGTAAGACACCCATGGAGGTGTGGTCTGGTAAGAAGCCTTCAATTAGACATCTTCATGTTTTTGGTTGTGAAGCTTATGCATATGTTCCAAAGGAGAAAAGATATAAGTTGGAAAACAAAGCTGTTAAATGTATTTTCATCAGGTACAGTGTTGGTGTGAAAGGATACAAGCTTTGGGATCTTGTGACTAGTAAGGTGTTGTACAGAAGAAATGTTATTTTTAGAGAGCTAACATCTTCTCCTATTGTGCTACAACCAGATGAAAAAGAAAAGGAAAAAGATGTTGTTCAGTTGCCTCCTACCCCTGAGAAGACTGAACAGAGAGACCATGTTGGGTCTAATGATGAGGAGAGCTCTAGCAGCTCTGACAGTTCAGAAGAAGAGGAAGAATAACCTCAACATCAGCCCTTGAGGAGATCCATGAGAGAAAGAAAGCAACTAGAAAGGTTTGGTTATTCTATGTTAGATTCCAGTTGTGCTTTTGCTTTGATTACTAACACTGATGAGCCTAGATCTATGAAAGAGGCTTTGGGCATGGAAGATGTAGGTTCCTAGATTGAGGCTATGGATGATGAGATGGCTTCATTAGAGAAAAACAAAACTTGGGACCTTTTACCTTTGCCTAAAGGGAGAAAATTTGTTGGCTGTAAATGCGTGTTCAAGAAGAAATTTTGTGCAGATGGCAGTGTTGAAAGGTACAAAGCTAGATTGGTTGCAAAGGGGTATTCACAGGTTGAGGGAATAGATTATGGTGAAATATTTTCTCCTGTTGCAAAATTGACATCCATTAGATTTCTATTATCTCTTGTTGCATCATATGATTTAGAGATAGAACAGATGGATGTGAAGACAACTTTCCTTCATGGTGATTTGGAGGAAGAGATTTATATGTCACAGCCTGAGCACTACATTGTTAAAGGTAAAGAATCCTTTGTTTGTAGATTGAAGAAATCTCTATATGGTTTGAAGAAATCTCCTAGGATGTGGTACCTTAAGTTTGATGCCTTTGTGTTGTCAATTGGATTTGTAAGATTGAAATCAGATCATTGTGTTTATTTCAGAGTTGAAAATGATCGTCTTCTTATTGATGCATTATATGTTGAAGATATGTTGCTGTTTGGGAAGGGTAAGGGTATGATTTTTGATTTTAAATCTCAGTTGTCAGCACAGTTTGAGATGAAAGATCTTGGGGCAGTGAGGTACATCTTGGGTATGGAAATGAGTAGAGACAGGTCTAACAGAAAATTTTGGTTAAGTCAGACTAAGTATGTGAAGTCTGTGTTGGACAGGTTCAGCATGGAAGATTGTAGACCACTATGTGTTCCTATTCCTATGGGAACAAAGTTATCTATAGATGATTGTCCAAAATCTTCTAGTGAGGTGGAGGACATGAGTAGAGTACCTTATGCTAGTGTAGTTGGCAGTCTTATGTATGCTATGGTCTGTACTAGACCAGACATTGCCCAAGCAATGGGAGTCCTGAGTCAATTTATGGCTAATCCTGGACGGATACATTGGGATGTAGTTAAGCGAGTATTCAGATATTTGAGAGGTACATCAGATTACTCCATATGTTATCATGGTAACTCTTCTGGATCTCTGCATTCAGTTTGTATTCATGGGTTTGTGGATTCACATTGGGCAGGTGATATTGATCGCAGGAGATCCACCAGTGGTTATGTGTTCACTATGTTTGGTGGTGCCATTAGTTGGATGAGTAAGTGACAACCTCTGGTTGCTTTGTCCACTACAAAAGCTAAGTAAATGGCTACTACTCATGCTTGTAAGGAAGCCATTTGGATTAAGAGATTATGTTCTGATGTTGGTGTTGATGCAGAACAAATTACTATTTGGTGTGACAGTTTGAGTGCTATTTGCCTTGCGAAGAATCCATCTTTCCATGCCAGAACGAAGCACATTGATGTGCAGTTTCACTTTGTGAGAGATATGGTGGAAGATGGAAAGGTAAATTTGGAAAAGGTAGATACTGTGAAGAATGTTGTAGATGCATTAACGAAACCAATGGGCACTGAGAAGTTCAGATGGTGTTCAAAGTCTATGGGCCTTTCGGCCTATTGCAGTTAGTTCATGTTATGTTCCTAATTGCTCTTACAAGGTGTTCGACAATTGGGAGAATGTTAGGAATAAGGTATCTCAACCTTGTATAATTTCTATTCTTATTATTATTTGTTTTGTAAAATGTATTTTTGCAAATAATATGTAAATGTGAGTGTACATGTCTAGTTGGCATGTTGATCACTTACATGTGTCGGCATCTTGAAGTGTGTGAAGGAGATCATGGCTGAAATGGTTATGACGAATTCCTATGTTGCATAAGAGCTATTTAAGGAATGAGCTATGATAGGTGTAAGAATCTTATGACATGAGGCCTATTTGGGTTCCCAAGAATAAGTGGTTGGTGTGTGTAAGAGAATATGCCAAAAATAGGTTGGTATGACAGATTCCCTTACACTTCTCTTGTGACCGCTATTTTTGGCAGATTCTACAACAAGCTGTCATTGTCTATTCAATGGATGGACACCCTTTTCTTGGTATTGGATGTACATGTGGCATTGTGCATGTTTCTTGGTGGTTGAGCCATGAAAAATGCCCAACTCCATTATGGGAATTTTGTTGGGTCTTAAGATGTTCATAAAATAAGTATTACATGTTGTAATGCAATAGTGTGATAGATGAAAGTTTGCAGGTATTGAGGTGTTGCTGGAGTCTTCTATTATTGATGTTGAACTTTCATTGCAAGTGTATTGTAATCTTATGTTGAAGATAATACATTATGCAGGTTCTGGAGGGGTGGGGTTGTTTTACCGAAAGGTTTTTCCCCACCGAAAAATCTTTGTGTTATGTGTTTCTTTCTCTGTCTATTTTTTGTATGCATGGTTGGCTGCTATATTGTTGTTTACATGATATTGAATCTGTAAGTGTAGAAGATTTTAAAAGGATTTGCACCATACTTTCCTTATGAGATTAGTGTAGGAAGCTGTTTCTGCACCTGAGTTTCCTTACATAATTGATAGGTTATAAAGAAAATCAAATAAGTAATCTAAATTGTACTAGTTGATTAAGTATCAAAGGGACATATGTTTCATGTGAAACCTTTTACTTTACATCATTAGATACTCAAGAGTTGATCTCATTGTTAGACAAAAGAAGTTTGTTTGATTTCAAAATGTATCTGGTAAGTATTAAAGGGACAATGGACTACTTTAAAACTTTTTACTTTTCTAAAATTGTTTCTACTGGAGGAAAGCATTATTCTAAAACTAACTATATAAAAGATCAAGTGCTAATATATACTTAGGTTATGTTGCAAGTACCACACTATGCACAATTTGTTTTGATCTAGCTAATAGAAAGAAAGAATGTGTACATGTATATTTACCTTTGTAAGTGAGTTCAAGGTAACAAAGCATCTGAAGAAACACAATAAGCACTTTTGAGAAAGGTCATGGAAGCAAGAAATTCAATATAATAGGTTAAATAGAGCATCCAAGAGCCAACAAGAACAAATCAAAGCATCTCAATAGAAACAAGAATGATGACACTAGGTGTTGTGTCAAAAGAATGCATAAAATTTAAACATTTAAAAAAATCAAGAAAGTAAGAGTCCAAGTAATACAAATAGGATGCAATAATACAAACATCATGGGGAAGTTTTTCTAAAGCCAACAAGTGGCATCAAATAATATAGAAATAATGATGCAAAAGATAATGGAAAAGGTAATGCAAATAAACATAAACGTTGTTCCTCAAAACAGAGTCTAAAGTGTATGCAATTAAATGAGCATTAGCAGGGATGATGTTGTTTTATTGTTTTCATAATGTTGAAAAAATGATGAACATAGATTGAAAATCCATATGTAGAGTTGAAGAAATGTAAATAATCAAAACTAAACAAAGTATACAATAAAATGAACACAAGGAATATTGCAGTAGCATTACAATAGAAACAAAATATTCATTTCAAGGTTTCAAGATGAAGGGTAAAGTTAATATAAAGTGTTCTTGTGGTTCATATGTTTTAATGACACTACTAAACCCTCAAGGTTTCAACAAGTAAGAAGATAAGGATTTATGATGCCTGTTTACAATGTTCTTGTACGTAACAAAATGAAATCATATTGTCCAAGATTTCTTGCTCATGTGTTCAAGCAACATTAAACCCCTTATCATTTTTTGTGCATATTCATGAAATTAAACCCAACAAAGGAGCTTTAGAAAAACAAAGTGATGTTCAAGCAAAAAGTTCAATAGTAAAGTTCAAACATTCAAAGAAAATCATTTTGTAACTATAGTTAGATTTCATAGCCATTGGAGACAATAAAATTACATTTAGAAGGATTTGAAGCAATAGTTACATTCTAAGCATAGAAAAGACAATATTTTATTGAAAACTTTTTGTTGTTCATTTTAAGAAGAGTTCACACACTTGCAATTGTTTCATGTCTCAAGCACCAACAATGCAAAAAATGTGAACAAGGGTAACTTATCTTCTATTAAGTGCCCATATACATTAAATTTTGTGCTAAAAAAAGTGAATTCAAATTTGAACTGCACATACAAGCAAATCACATAATACCATAACTACCTACTCGTAGGTACCTTAACTTGCAAGTCTGCCAGTCCACATAGAGTCCTTTCATGTAGCTTCTAACCTATTCTCCTACAATTTTTTTTATCATTGGTAACTATCATGTCACACTTAATCTTTGTCCTTTTATCATGTCACATCAATGGTAACTTAGCACTCTTTTGTTTTGCCTATTGCAGTTCATTACACTTTTGTGCACATCTAACCATCATAACCACTTTCCTCTCTTGATCAGTGTAAGACTCTATAGGTGGCCTTTCATTCTTTATTATCCGTTTACTATCGATTGCCAATCAATTGTTCAAAGAAGATTGATGAAACCTATCATAGAACAATCATTATTTTTCAGCTGATGTCAAACCTTCTACTTGTTGGTGAGACAATTGCTTACTTTGGTCTGAATGCTTTCAATTGATTGATTGATGAAGAGGATTTGAAAAGAAAGGATCACAATAGAACCTAGAGAAAGGTTGAGTTATATGGTGTATAAAAGGATCACTAAGACCAAGCAACACATTGATGATATAGTATATTATTTATCTACTTAAGGCTATAATGAAAGGTTACTTGAGCAAAGACTAGAAGAAGGCTAAGTAAAGAAATGCATCTGCCAAGCCCAACCAAGCAAATAGTTGAAGTTGAGCAGTAAGTTTAGTATGTGCCGAGAAAAGTGAAACCTAGTTGGTACCAAGTGAAGCAAGTCTAGTATGTTCCAAGCACTAGTAAAGATTTAGTGTATAGTGAGCAACCTAGTGTTGGCCAAGCATCACAAGATAGTGTTTACCAAGAAAACAACTTGTTATTGCTGAATGTTAGTAAAATGAGTTAGATTGAAGATTTGATGAATCTGAGCTAACAAAGTTGATTTCCCGAATTGTGTGAAGTATGTGGAAGATAACTATGATGAGCTAGTGGTACAAAGTTTAAGATAAACCATTTTGAGATGAATTCAAAGAGGATTGTAAAGGAAGTTTCTAGGGGGGAATAAAATGGAAAGATGGGTAGATTTATTGAGTTTAACCTAACCTTAAAATGGACAATTCTGGTTTAGTGGCCAAAGACCCAAATTCTCTATATAATGAGATAACTAGCTAGAAGCAATTAAGTTCATGTGCAAGAACCTAAGAAAGACAAAGATTCTAGGGTGTTGCTTCATATGGTGGCCAAATGAAAGAGTCTACAATTGGCATACAAGAAAGAAGGCTTAAGAAGATGAAGGCTTGAAGCATAAAAAAGCTATTAGAGATGAAGAGGATGAGTGCCAAGAAGAATGGAGGATTGAATGTGAGATCTATAATCTACAAGTGATTTTTTATTGTTATCAGATCAAGTCCTACTATTACTCTCTAACAATTGTATCAATTTGAATAAATCCTTTGAACTAAGGTTGACCTAATAGTCATGAGTAAATCCTTTAATAGGGTGACATTCTAATGGAATGTTCTAAAGTCCTTTAACAAGGCTCACTCCTAATAGGGTGATTGAAACCCTTTAACCATGCCATATTCAACAGTGTGCATTGTAACCTTTAATGGGTTTGGCTCCTCACAGGGCTCACTACAGAAGAGTGAAAATTGGTAGCATGTTACTCATGGTTTTTTCAAAATTGAGTTTCCATCTAAAATCCTTATGTCAAAATGTGTGATTGATTTTGTGGTATTGCATGTTTACATTTTTGCAAAGTTATTTTAAGCTAGGACAACAATATGCAAATGTCTAAAATATTGAATGATCAATGTATGCATAAGTATAAGTTGAAGTATTGAAAAGTTTTATTTGTACGTTTGGACCTTAGATATTTGATTCACCCCCAACTCTTAGTTATTTTAAACATTCCAAAATTAATGACAACACTTTATGCTTAATTCAAAGTGATAAGCATCACCTTCCACTTTTCATCATGTCAATTTATCAGAATAGTCCAACACTAACATGTATTAGGATTGAATATACCAAGTGAAAGATATAATTACCTTTAAAGATGCAATTGAATTTTATATGTGATCAAGTATGTAAATGTAATAACCTTAACTCAAAGAAACAAAGAGAAATAAAAGTTCTCTAAGACAAAACCTCATGCATAGTAATGTATGTAACATCTGATGATGAAGGAATGAAGAACTTGAATGCTTTGGAATGATGAACCTCCTCCTTAGAAGCCAAATTCCACTACCACCTAGAAGAAAGATGCTTGATGCAAGAAGGACATGCTTGAACTTGATGAATTTTTGAATAATTCCTTGTATGCTTGATCTTGGTTTCTTGTATAATGATTGTGTATGAAAAAGAAATATTGAAGCCTCGTTAAAATTTTCAAATTTTCTCTGGGAAGAGGTTGACCTCCTCCTAGATCAGGTAAACCTAGGGTTGACCTCTTCCTAGAATAGGTAAACCTAGGGTTGACCTATTCCAAAATTGGTTGACTAAGTTGAACTTGAGGAGGTCCCATAAAGGGGCCTAAGAGGCCTCAGAGAAGGAGTAGAAAGAATTGGGAAGACTAAAATTTCTAGAAGATATGATCAAGAAGGTGATAAAATAATACCAAAAGGACTATGCCAAAAGATGAGAGATGATATAGGAATATGGGAAATACTAGGAAGGAGAGAGAGAGAGAGAGAGAGAGAGAGAGAGAGAGAGAGAGAGAGAGAGAGAGAGAGAGAGAGATTATATTTCCTAGTAAGGTTTGTGTGCCTTACTATGCATAACAAAAATTAAAAAAAGGATCAAATAGTCTAGTGGGTTTGTGTTCCTAGTAGTCAATATTGTGCACTTTTCAATGACTTTTGTGTGTATGTGTATATGTATTCACCTATGGATCAATCTATTGGTATCACCATGGATTATCAATATGTATGTACTCTCTGTGGATGGACAAGGGTCCATTATCTGTAGAGAAAAATGTATGTGCAAAAACATTTCCTTGGGATGAAGTATCATTGATACCCATTAGGAAGTGGCTATTGCAAAAATTTTGCATGTGTAAAATTAAGTATAAAAAAAGACTTCATTTCAAGTACATATCCTTAAATTTTAATTCAATTTATACATCAATGCAACTTATTTCTATAATTAAACAAAGTATATCTTTTACATTAATCATCAAAATTTTGTACATTTGATCATACATATGATAAACAATAGATGGAATGAGAAAAATAAATATTGAATTACAATATACCTCTCACACAAGGCTATGAGAGTAGCCTTCACTATAGTAACATTTCCTATTCTATATAATTGAAGGTACAAGAAAGATAAAAAAATCAAAATGCATAAGGATCAAAGGAACCAGTCATTGCCTGGTAATGACTTGTTGGTTTCTCTTTCTTTTTTGTACATGTTAGTTGTCCTCAAAGTCTAGGTCTTCTAGGGTGTCTTGAGCCTTAGGTTTTCATAGTCCATTAGTCCTACATGCAAAAAGAGAAAAATGTTAAATCAATATAATCTAACCAATGATGGTTCACCTTACCTCAAACAACAAAAAAATATTGCATTCATCTTCATGCTTGTACTTGCATAAAATAGGAAAACATGTATCAATAGTGAAGTATAAACAAAAATTAAGATAAAAATAATTCTACAAATGATTTATTTAGTAATAATCAATGATATCTATTGTTATTGAGTGAATTCAATATGGACTCCCATAATGGTTTGAGCTCAACTCAACACTAATAGATATAAAATCAAATAAGTAATCTAAATTGTGCCAATTGATTAAGTATCAAAGGGACATATGTTTCATGTGAAACTTGTTACTTTGTATCATTAGATACTCAGAGTTGATCTCATTGTTAGACAAAAGAAGTTTTTTTTTTTTTGAAATGTATCTCTTAAGTATTAAAGGGACAATGCATTGCTTTAAAACCTTTTATGTTTCTAATATGTTTTTACAAGAGGAAAACGTTATTCTAAAACTAAATAATTACATAAAAGATCAAGTGCTATTGTATACTCATGTTATGTTGCAAGTATCATTGTATGAAAACTTTGTTTTGATCTAGCTGATAGAAAGAATGTGTACATATATATCTTCCTTTGTGAGTGAATACAAGGTAGTAAAGCATCTGAAGCAACATAGTGAACACTGTTGAGAAAGGTTATGGAAGAAAGAAATTCAATATCATAGGTCAAACAAAGCATCTAAGATCCAACAAAAAAAAATTAAAGAAATCAAGGTATCTGAATAGCAACAAGAATGTATGCATGGTGTCTAAAGAATGCATAAAATTTAAACATTTGGAAAATCCAAGAAAGCAAAAGTCCAAGAAATACAAATAGGATGAAATAATACAAATATTATGGGGGAAAGATTCTGAAGCCAATAGGGGGCAACAAATAATATAGAAATAATGATGCAACAGATAATAGAAAAGGTAATTCAAATTAACAAAAATTATGTTCCCCAAAATAGAGTCTAAAGTGCATACAATAGAATGAGCATTAGAAGGGATGTTGTTGTTTTATTATTTTCATAGTGCTGAAAAGATTACAAACATAGATTGAAAATCCATATTCAAAGTTGAAGTAGTCTAAATCATCAAAACTGAACAAGGCATACAATACAATGAACACAAGTTATGTGGCAATAACATCATCAATGGAAACAAAATATGTGTTGCAAGGTTTCAAGATGAAGGGTGTAGTTAATATCAAGTGTTCCTATGGTTCATATGTTTCAATGATACTACAAAACCCTCAAGGTTTTGAAAAGTGAGAAGATAATGATTTATGATGCTTGCTTATAATGTTCCTCTATAAAGAAAAATAAATTTGTTATTGTCCACATGTAATGAAAGTTCCAAATAGGGAAATCTCAATTTAAGGAGTGTGCTAAAATATCAATGCAACTTAGGAATAAGTTTTATTTTAAAAATTCAATGTTTTTGTATGTGAAACTTCTACAACATTTTGAATGCAGTGAACTTTTTAAATTTCATTCTAGCTTCTTTAGGTTCATGTGGTGTAAATAGAATCAAGAGTTCCTATTAAAAATTAATAGCAGCTATATAGGAAGGAGGGTTTTGTTTATTTTTTCAAAAAATGTCAACATTATTTTTCATATGTTTGAATAATCATTCATGTGTTTTTTTTGGTTGGTGTAAATAATTATTTACTATTTACACTCACTTAAGTTTACTTAGGTTAATGCATTATTTTAATATTTAATTATTAGTCACCTAGGAATATGTGCACTCTTGTGAGTTGTCATGTTGACAACAGAGGAGTTTTCACCTCTTTTATGCACATGGTGTCTACAACATAGGAGTTAGCACACTAATTAAGCACATTGTGTCTACAACATCTCCACTTGAGATACACCTCATCATTCTTATCCTATCATCTAGAATGATGGATAAGACATGTGCTTAGTTGTCACGCTTATCTTATCTCATGGCTCTTTCTAGAGACATTCTAGGTTCTTCCTGAGAGGCCTTTATATATAGGCACTCCTAGTGTGTTTGTACATACAATATAGAGCAATGTATGAGGACATACTATGATATATTGATCATACTCCTTTTTGGCTACAATTCTAGTTCTGTTCAAGTTCTTTGATCTTGGGTGAATTTTTCCTAAGGAAAATTCTTACATGGTATTAGAGCTCTTGGAGAATTTCTCTTCACATAGTCATTCGAGAACATCTCCTTTCTTTAACACCTCAACCCAAATCTGGAGTATCGCAGAAATTGGGAGTGTCTAGAACTAGATTTGACCTTGCCATTGCATCTAGAACATTGATTCGGTGAAAATTGGCTATAAAGTTGCCTACCCTAGGCCAAAGTCGATTGTGAGGCAAAAAAATTATTCAAATCGACACTTGAAGGACCGATTTACAAAATTGGTATGATCATTTCAGGTCTATACATTTAATTTTCAGATCTACATGTTTTTCATCTACATCTCTGCTATTTTTTTTGGACTTGCATTATTTTTTAGAATTTTTTTGGCCATCGGGCCATAGGAGAGATTTTTTGCAAGTGAAGATTGGTGCTTGCTAGTGCAAATCAAATATTTGCATCACATTCAAAAGGTCAAAAAACCTCCAAACCGGATTTTGTTTCATCCAAATCAAACATATGAATCAAAATCTAGAGCTAATGAATTTTTGGAGGCGCTACGGTGATTTAGGAAAAATAATAGTAAAGGTGATTTTCAAACAATGATATCTCCCTCATACGGACTCCTTCTTGTAAGCAATTTTTTTTGTTTCAAGGTAGAATTTCATGATCTACACATTGGTGTAGGTGGTTTGAGATCTTTGTTCCTAAATTTTTCTACAACTTACAAATCTCAATTTTTGCCACTTCAAATGCTTAGTACGGACTCATTTGGACTCCTTTTTAGGTTCCATTTTTTTGAAAGTACATATTTTTTCATCTACTTTTCAAATTTCCAGTTAGATTGTAGGTTCTGTCGACAAAAATGCTACTTTCAGAAATAGGCCCTAAATCGGCATGTAGCTATTGCACTAAGTGCCAAATCATACATTTGGGGGGGGGGGGAGGGGAGGGGTCTTTAATTTCTTTTACATTTTGAGAGATTCATTGATTGATCTCATGGAGTCTTGTTAGATATGTCAGTATGGTATTAGACCACAGTTGACAACAAGGAACTATCACAAATGGAGTGCTTTGATACTTGATCATCTAAGGGACCATCCAAAATTTCTTCCTTATCTCTATTCATTGCCACCATATTTTAAATGGACACATCTTGTGCACCTTCATTTCTTTCTATATAATAGTATGAGTAAGGAATCCTTTGCTCCTCTTAGAATGGCAAGTTTTCCTCGTGATATCTGGATGTCTATTTGGGAAGCATATGGAGATCCATGTGTTCCTCCATCTCCAAAGGACATTCTACATGTAGTCATTCCAACTATGGTTTCTTTAACTCCAAATGTGATCACACCTCCAAATGCTACTATTCCTCCTATTGATCCTGCTTCATCCATAAATGCTTTGGATTTAGTGTAGTAGGACCCTTTATGTCTTTCTACTTTACCTTCATGTGATGACTTCCTTCTCACCATTGTAGGCCTATTCATGGAGTCTCACATTGAAGATTTGGGAGACATCCTTGATGATATTCATCATCTCTTTGTAGTGAATTCTTCATCTGTTGCCACAGTGATAGATTCATGTACTTCAACACAACAAGCTACACTATGTCTTCCAGTTCCAGCCTCAGGTGGTGACTTCTTGATTGAAACTTCAGGTTTTTTCATGGAGTCACACATAATAGACTTGGGAGACTTCTTTGATGATATATCACTTCTCTTTGATGAGGAAAATCCTTCTAGAGTTGTTGTGAGGGTTCACTCTGACCCTCATGTCCATTCTCTACATGGTCAATCTTTACAAGCTAATGTGATTGTGGATCCTTATGTACAATAGTTGCAGGAGGTCTCTCTGTCATTTGAGGAGACTATTAGTTTCTTGAGATAGGTTATATATGCATCCTTGCTTGATCTACACTTCTTCTCCACAGTTTTGGAAGGAGCCACCATCAGTATTGACACAAGGACACTTGAACAAGCTTCAGAGACATCGTTCATCATCGAGATTCTTTCCACATCCAGCGAAAGCATCTTACTAGTACCTTTACAATTATTTCTTCCAAAGGGGAGGAACATCATTCAATGGTCATGGATTGGCTTCTACATTGGAGCTTTTCTCACTAGTCGACACCTTACATATAGTGGGGGGGACTACCATGTCTCCTTCTTCTCCTTTTTTAGGGGGACTTTTTCCTCTTAAGGGGTTTTGTCCATTTGTCCTTCTGCTTCTCTTTTATATATACTTGATGTATGTTGTAATGGGGGGATCTTGATTACTCCACCCATCCATGCATCTTGTTTTTTCATCTCTCTTTTTGGGGGAGGGTTTTTCCCATGAATTTTTTCCTCTTTCTCTACTTTATGAAAGATTGCATTTCATTATGTACATGGGTACCTAACATAGCCTAGTAGTCAGGACCTATTATGCATTTCATCCTAATTTTTGTAAGCTTAAGGGTATTCCCCTAAGTTGCACTTAAGGGGGATTTTTGGTGTAAATAATTATTCACTATTTACACTTACTTAAGTTTACTTAGGTTAATACATTCTTTTAATATTTGATTATTAGTCACCTAGGAGTATGTGCACTCTTCTAAGTTGTCATGTTGACTACATAGGAGTTTGCACCTCTTTTATGCACATGGTGTATACAACATTGGAGTTAGCACACTAATTAAGTACATCATGTCTACAACATCTCCACTTGAGATACACCTCATCATTCTTATCCTATCATCTAGAATAATGGATAAGACATGTGCTCAGTTGCCATGCTTACCTTATCTCCTAGCTCTTTCTAGAGACATTCTGGGTGCTTCCTGAGAGCCCTTTATATACAAGCACTCCTAGTGTGTTTGTACATACAATATAGAGAAATGTATGAGGACATACTCTAATATATTGATCATAATCCTTTTTGGTCTATAGTTGTGGTTGTGTTCGAGTTCTTCAATCTTGGGTGAATTTTCCCTAAGGCAAATTCTTACATTTTTAATGGAGGGTTCAAACTTGCAAGGTAACCCAACAAGGCATGAGGCCTAGAAGCTACCAACCAACGAAGGCCACCACTAAAAGATTTAGGAACTTGATACTGGCCCACATGTACCTAAAACCTCTTTGGCTTAGAGCCAAGGATTGAGGGGCACCCACACCATCAAAATCACCTAGGGCACAATTTCAACCTCATGCCTTATGGTGTTGGAGCCTTGCACTCAGCAAGACTTGATCCCTTGTGTGTATTTTAACAACATAAAATGAGTTTGCATCTTTTTCATATGGAAATATTAACAATAATAAACAAGCATGGAAGTGGGTTTTTCCACAATGTTTTTGTGTCTGCAATTAGAGAGGTTTTGGTTTACAACTTTAATGTTCCTATTTTCATCAAAAGGTAGAAGTTTTTCCTTTTTCCTAATATTTATTGTTCATGTGTTTGAACAACATTAAAAACCCTCATCAAATTGTGTGCATATTTGACAAATCAAACCCAACATAGGAGCTTTAGAAAAACAATGTGATGTTCAATCAACAAGTTCAATAGTAAAGTTCAAACATTCAAAGCAAAGCATTTTATAAATACAGTTGGTTTTCATAGCCATAGGGAATTGAAAAATAGCATGTAGAAGGTTTTGAAACAATAGTTACATTCTAAGTATAGAAAAGACAAAGTATGTTTTTCGAATATTTTTTATTTTTCCTAGTTAGAGACTCCAAGCTCAATTGAGCCTCAAATTTGATGAACTCCAAGTAAAGATGCAATAAACTCCAAGTCACAGTCTTGCAGAAATATTGAACTCAATGAAAAAATAGTTTAAACAAATAATCAAAATCCAAAGCTCAAAGTGAATATTCATTTGAAAAATGCCCACAGTCTTTACAACTCGTGGCTTGACTTACTAGGAGAAGTTCCCACGCTATAAAAAGAGGAATTCTTTTATAGTTAGAGCCAAAATCAAGGAAAACCCACAGTGACTACTAGGCCTAGAATTTCATGGCCACCCCTACTTGTCATATGAATTTTTTTTTTATGATGGGTAACTTATTTTAATACCTTTGATTTTACGTTTTGAGAAAAAAATTGGGTGCCAATTTTTTTAGTTTAATTTTAAAAAGGTTTAACAAATCTTTTTAAATTTAAGTTTTTAATAAATTAAAAAATAATAAATATAAATTAGTAACGCATAGAAAGTCTTTATGAATTTGTAGCTTTAAATTAGTAATATTTCAAATAAAATAAGTTTCTAAATTCATAACTTCAAATTAATATAAAAATAATATATTACATACTAATATTATGACTAAAACTAAGTCTTTAAAATTTATTCTATTATATTTTAACAAGAGTCTAAATTATTATAGGAAACATATATAAATAAAAACATAGAAATGTTTTTGTTATAGAAGCATATATAATATAAAATAAGATAGATTTATGATATATATATATATATATATATATATATATATATATATATATATATATATATATATATATATATATATATATATATTATAGAATCACATTATGTATATTATTAAGTAAATTTTGAGTTTTGTATAAAAAATATTGACTGTTTAGTAATAAATTTAAATGTCATAGTAATAAATTTAAATGTCATATTGATAGTTTTCTAGAAATTTAGCCTATCAACTCATACGGTCTAACAAATTTTCAGCCTATCATATATGGTTCAAAAGTGCTAAAATGACCAATATCCTGGCCATCAAATTCTAGGCTTGGTGACTACCATTAAAGTGGTTGAAAGACAATGTTTACAAACCCTAAGATTCTTGAAGAAGCAAGAACAGAATAGTAAACATGCTACTTGGTAAATTTTGGGGTTTTGGGGTCTGACCCCTATATTCTATTTGATAAAATTTGAAGTCCACCATGGGTTGATGGCCCTTTTGTGGCTCTCATTTAAATTTAGTAATTGATGTGATTTAATATTTCTCCATACATTTTGTCATGTTAATTAGTAAATTTAAATGAATGTTTTGATAGAAAAGTATATGTGTGTGTCTATATATATATATATATATATATATATATATATATATATAATCTATCTCAATCCCAAACTCGGATTGCCTCCAAAAGCCTAAGAAAAAGTCATAAACAATGCTCCAAAAAGGTTTGCATGATGTGTGGACTTGGCCTCCACCAAAGTCTCAAACAAAAATCCACCTTAATACTCCAAATATTTCTCTAACATTGACTATGGAGAGAAATTTTCTCTAGTTGAAAAGTTAGAAGGAGTAGGAACATTACATGCATATGCTTCTTACATGGGTTCAAGGTATATCAAATGGATGTTAAATCCACATTTTTTGTTGAAATTCTGGAAGAAGAAGTCTACATTGAACAACCTGAAGGATTTGTTGATCCTAGCAAGAATAAAATGGTATGTAAGTTACACAAAGAATTATACGGTTTGAAATAAGCCCATAGAGCATGGTATGAAAGATTACATACATATTTCATTAAAATTGGTTTTGTAAGAAAAAATGATAACAACAATCTATACTTGAAAAGTGAATCTTAGAATAAGATATTGCTAGCTGAAATATTTGTTGATGATATAATATTTGGAGGACATGATTTATTGTAAAAATAATTTTCTAATGAGACGAAGAAAGAATTTGAGATGTCAATGTTTGGAGAGATTAAATTCTTTGTTGGTTTGCCAGTCGATTTACTAAAAGGAGGTATAGACATTACATAATCAAAGTATATCAAAAAGATACTAAAAACCTTTGGAATGGAAGATTCAAGATCAGTTGAAACACCTATTGCTACTAGAAATAAACTTTCAAAGAATGGTGATTCTATTGAAGCAAATTGCAATATGTTGTTCATAGAAGATCTAACATTACATTAGTTGTTAGTATTGTTGCAAGATTTTTTGCTAATCCTAAGGAGAATCACATGATAGTTGTGAAAAGGATATTGAGATATTTGAAAGGTACATAAGAATATGGTTTATAGTATATGAAGAATGGCAAGTTTGAGTTGAAAGTTTACATAGATGTTGATTGGGCTATAAAAAGTGATGACATAAAGAGTACAAGTGGAGGCACTTTATTTATAGGTGAGAAATTGATTTCAAGAAGTGGTAAGAAGAAAAATTGTATTTCACAATTCACAACAAAAGATGAATATGTTTCAACAATAGTTAATTGTTCAAACATTGTGTGGATCAAGCAATTGTTGGAAAGTATGAAGGAAGAGATTACTAAACTTGTGGTGATATATTGTGATAGCACAGGTACTCTAAACATATCCAAAAATCCTATGATGCACACAAAGACCAAGCATATTTCAATTAAGTATCATTTCTTGAGGGAATTAATGCAAGACAAAGAAGTAAGAGTGGAGTATGTCAATACAAAGGAATAGATAGTTGATATATTCACTAAGGCACTACCTAAGCATTCATTTGTGTATCTAAGACATAAGTTAGGGGTCATTGCCCTATTTGAAGAAAACTAAGAAGAGATGCAACATTGCATCAATTTTTATGATCACAATATCTTACAAATTGATGCAAGAGGTCACACTTTAGGAGTTGCCTAAAGTTGTGAAAAGAAGGACCAAAGTATGAGTTGATGAAGCTATAAGTTGGCACATGTTGATATAGTTAAGGAAAAAGATGAAAAAGGGAGAGATTATTTCAAAGATCAGTCTATACAAACAATGATAAAGAGAGTGATGTGTGTAGTAGATGATGTCTTTTGCATTGTTTTCAAAGAGGGAGAAGTATATCTAGTTACCATTAAATACCAGTTACAAAACAAGAGGGATAAGATGAATGTTTAAAGATGTGTGAGGAAGAAGTATGCCAAGTTATGATCATAAGAGATTTTTCACAGCGACAGTTATTAAAATCAATATTACAATGAAGAATCATAATTGTACCATAAGTGGAAAAGTGTAAAGAAGTGGGAAGAGTGAGAATATCAGATTGCATGGATGAGAATTAGAATAAAACTAAAGATATTAATAAAGATTTGATATAGAACACAAAGGGAGATGATAGTGAAAATCTAGAGAACACTTTTTCTATTGCATGGTAACTAAAGGCATTGCCACCAATGCCAAAGAGGGAAATTGTTGGAAACTATAATTGGAACAATTTTTATGTTTTCATTGATGTCAAACCTTATGGGTAAGACATCTGCTAACAATGTAGAGTGTCATAGTAGTTGATTGATAAAAAAAAATTGAAAAGAGAGATAACAAGGTGAACTAGTAAAGTTGTTGAGTGAAGTTGAGTAAGTATGATGGTATTACAATGGGCACTTGATCAGTTATATTTGACAGGATAATTTGTTGTTTGACCATTGTACAAAGTGTGGAAGTAATGATTGAAGTTAAGAAAAACACAAGTTTGACCTAGTATCCTATGGTCAATGAAGGAGTCAAAGTAAAAGATAAATGAACTTAACTATTAGCCGAGTGTTGATGATGACCAAGAAAGACGAAGGAAAATTGAAGTAGCGATCGAGAGTAGTAAAGGTTGAGTAAGCCAATGTAAGCTAAGAAAGATAAATTGGTAGTGATCGAGCTACACATTGATAACCAAGTTGAAGAATATAGTGATGAGCAAGTGTCACCAAATTAATAGTTTGTGAAAGAATCAAGATTTGAAGCCAACACAATTGAATTTACAAATTGGTCAAAATGTGTCAATGATAAAGATTGATAAGCTGGCATATGTAATGCATGAATTGAGTTTATTAAGCAATCTAAGGTGAGGATTTAATGAGAAGTTTCTATAAGTTTCAAGAAATAAGTAGAAGAACAAAATGATGAACAAATTCAATGAATCTGATCAAACCCTAAGATCTATGGTTATGTTTAAGTAGCAAAAGATCTAACCTATTTTTTTAAGGAGGCATAAGAGATGATTTGTAGTTGTGTGGACTAGCAAATTTGTGAAGCATAAGTAAAGAACATAGTCACAGAGGAAAAGTAAGAAGTTGGTATAGAGTTATTACTTGAAGAGTTTCCAAGTAGATCAAAGCTGAAGAATGTGATGAATTCTAGTCAATGAATTAGGAATGAGCCAAATGAAGATGTGAACTTGCAAAATGAGTTGTATTTTATTAGATCAACCTAGCTATCACTTTCTAACCATTGTGGCAATGAAATTCTTTAATCAAGGTTGACTTAATAGTCATATTGTAAATCCCTTAATCAAGGTGATATTCTAATGGAATTTTGTAAAGACCTCTAACAAGGCCACTCCTAATAGGATGATTAAATCCTTTAACATCAAACCTAATAGTGTGTTTTGTAACCTTTAATACGATTGGCTCTTAACCTAGCTCACTTCAGAAGAGTGAAAAGTGATAGAATGTTGGTAGTTTTTCCCAAATTAGCCTTCCAAGTTAAATCCTAGTGTCATAGTCGTGTGAATGTTTTTCTCATGTTTCATGCTATTTACAGTTATATATTTTTGTTATTAAGCATATACTAAACAAAAAGCTAGTGATAATATGAATAAGTTGGATTATTGATGAATTGCTATATTGGTTGAGTGCATTTATGAGTTTGATTAAGTTGTTTGAAGTTGTTAAAAGTTAAACTGCTACATCTAGACATGAGGATAACTGATTCACCCCCAATCTTAGTTATTCTAATCATTCCAACAATGATTTGGATTATTTTTTGCACTACAAAATCCTATTGGAATTCTATATTATTGGCCATTTTTGAAGTGGAGATCTTCCCTACTTGTCAATCCCATTTTGGTGGGATTCAACCCTCACCCTATTCAATCTATGTATTTCCTGTCTCACATCTAGAAAATGGGAGCACCATCCTTATTTTGCAAATTCAATATTTTGAGTTTCAACAATAAATTAGTATACCTTTCTGTTGGTGTATGCTTCTGTACATGGGCTATTATTTAGTGTATTGAGTGAACTATATCTTCCCTTCGACATTTCTAGCTCACACCCTTTGGAAAATTATTCAAACATTACCATGACACTCTTTAAGCATTACAGTGGAATCACAACTTTCCCTCAGGTACTTTTCTCAAGTGTTCTCCTTCAGGTACTTTCCTTGGGTGTTCTCCATCAGTTGCTTTCCTTGGGTGTTCTCCATCGGGTACTTTATAAGGTGTTTCCCTTAGGTACTTTCCTTGGGTGTTCTCCATCGAGTACTTTCCTCAAGCATTCTCCACTAGGTACTTTTCCTTGGGTACTTTCCTTTGGTGTTCTCCATCGATTACTTTCCTTGGGTGTTCTCCATCTGGTACTTTCCTTAAATGTTCTCCATTGGATACTTTCCCTTGGGTGTTTACCTTGGGTAAGTTCCTTGGGTGTTCTCCATCAAGTACTTTCCTCAAGCATTCTTCATCAGATATTTTCCCTTTGATACTTTCCCTTTGGTACTTTCCCTTTGATGTTTCCCTCGGGTACTTTCCTCAAGTGTTCTCCATTGGGTATTTTTCTCATGTTTTCTCCATCGGGTACTTTCCCTCAAGCGTTTTCCTTAGGTGTTGTCCATCAGGTACTTTCCCTTGGGAGTTCCCCTTGGGTACTTTTCCTAATTTATTTCCTTTGGGAAAAATTCGGGGGTATCCTAGGAACATTACAATGGTATAAGAGCTAATGATCTTTCTAGCCTATCTAATATTGATTTCAAATCACAACACCAAGTATTTGGTTGGCTGATTCAGTGAGAGAGCTAACAAGAAGTAAACAAAGGTCCATGAATGGTAAAAATAAATGCTCAATATCTTGACGTGTACAAGGCCATCGATGACAACATTCATTCCTAGGGTGAAGCAATGGAAAATGATAACTCTCATGTTGGTTGAGATGCTAAAGAAAATCAAGAAAGATTGGTTGATTGGTGGATGGGAGATAGACATATCTCTAAAGGATTATATAGAATTGAAAATGAAGTATCTGTCATCTCAACACAATAAACTCTTCAACAATGGTTTGAAGTGGGAGATTGATAAGTGGCTACATGATGAAGTCACACAAGTAAAAGAATAAAATGAAGAGTCACATGAGGATTCACAAGAATATGTTGTTATGCCTACAAGTGGAGAGCAGCTAATACTTCAAGTGGAAGAAGATGCCTCCATTGATTTCATCAAACCAAAACTCATTGATCAACTTGATGAAGATGCTATAAATGATTCCTTGTAGGAGCAACTGTGAACTAATTTAATATGGAGTTTATCCTTCAATTGTGCTTTAGTCATACCTAACTATGATTTCTCCATGTAAAGTGCATCCTCATAAAAGCAATAGGACGTATACAGGCTACGAGATTCCTAAGGAGGTAGATTATTACATGAAGATTGTAGATTTAGACATCGATGTAGTTTATGACTAGCTTCTTTGGGATCCTAGTGACTTGGGACACGAAAATGTAGCACAACAAAAATTTGATAGGAATGTTGATATTAGAATGAAGCAATAGAAGTGAGAGTCATTCTCCACCATTATGATGTTAGTGCCAAAAAATATGGACACAATGACGATGATGGAATGCGATGCACTTGGATCTAAGCTAATGTAAGATCATCCTTATGGAAGTGGCAAGATTCACCTAAATGATGAGACTCCACAAGAGATTGGTGTGTGTGATCCCATGAAGGTTTTGGATTGGAGCCTCGATGTGTTTTATAATTGGCTTCCATGGGATCCTAGTAGCTTTAGACCTTACATTGTTTATATCGGAGTGGCACAATGAAGGCATGTTTGTGGTCTACTCATCTCAATTGAATTCAATTACACTCATGTGATCTTGAAGAAGCATGGAGTTTCCAACATATATAGTTAGTTGTGTCCCCACATGGTTTGGGATCCCAGAGTTTGTGGATTTCTTGAAGAAAATCAATCTTTAGAAAATAAGGATTTGTAATCTCACCAATTTTAATAAAATACTTTAAATAATCAACACTCCCAAAATTTAAATAATACTATTTGTACTTTTAATTATTTAATAAAGGGGCCAATTTTTTATTAATTATTCGTAGGTATTTTCTATGTTAACATTATTTAGTAAACCCTGGAGAATTTTCTCCAAAGGGGTATTTATGTGAAACATGTAGGAAGTTGTTAGCATATGGATTGGATTATTTCTTTGTACTACAAATTACTATTGGAATTATGTATTATTAACCATTTTCAAAGTGGAAGGTCTTCCCTACTTGGCTATTCTGGTTTTGATGGGATTCAACCCTCACCCTATTTAGTCTATATATTTCCTAGCACGGATCTGGAAAATTGGAACACCATCCTTACTTTGCAAATATATATTTTGAGTTTCAACAATCAATTGCTATATCTCTATGTTGGAATACACTTCTATTAGGTTATTATTCAGTGTATTTAGTGAAGTATATCTCCCTTTCAACATTTCCAACTCACACCCTTCATCACATT